>JBAMHZ010361299.1:0-12469 GCA_037177395.1 Alpinia galanga
TATTAGAGAGAAAGTTGAAGTTGCATCTTTTGAGAGAAAACTCCGAGAAACACGTTTAAGGTGGTACGAAAATGTACTTTGACAACCAACAAATGCTCCAGTTAGACGATGTAAAACTATGACAAATACACACATCAAACGTGGAAGAGGAAGACCAAAAAAGACTTGGTTAGTAATAATAAAATAAGATAAAATTTGTTTAAATATAAATGATAATATGGTGGGAGATAGAGCTCAATGGCGTAGAATAATCCATATAGCCGACTCCACCTAATGGGATAAGGCTTGGTTGTTGTTGTTGTATATGCTTTTTGTGATTGTGTTGTGGAAGTGAGCTAATGATTGGAACATACACCAAATTCCTCGTCGTTTCTTTGTTTGGTTTCTCTTTCTGGAATTGCAGAATGTAGAAAACTAAATTGTTCAGAATGCATTTTTAGTTATTTGGAGTATTTTTCTATCTTGTTTATCATATAACCCGTTCTTGTACCACTGCAGGTTCTTGCAGAGAAGCTACCTGAACTTCTTGATTTTCCTAAAAGTCTTGTTTGCTTGGAAGCTGCATCAAAGGTAAACAAGGGTATTTGACTTTGAAGTTGTTTTGATGCATAAAAAACCAACTCAATCCCACAACTATTCGTTTACAGATGCAGTTGAAAATTTTGGCAGAGGAAATGCAAGCAATCAACAAAGGCCTTGAGAAGGTTGAAAACGAATTAACTGCATCTGAAAATGACGGTCCTGTTTCACAAGTTTTCTGTCAGGTAAAATTACCATCTTGTATAACCTCTATGCATTTGTGATAGTATGGCAGCTCCAATCACCCATTTGGATCTGAGTTTAAGTTTCTTGTAGCAAATAATGCATATTTTATCCACCAGATAAAGATGAAAGGGATGGGTTTTATTTCACAACTAAATCTAACAAATTCATGATGAATTACTTTGGACCATGAAAACATTTTCCAAAACCAACTAAACCATGCAAGCACATGCAATTTGTTGGAAAAACTAGAATATTGTCTTACCATAATGCTGGAAATATTTCCTGCTATATCTCTTAGAATATCCTTTGGAATATCTCTGTTGAATTTCTCTTATTTCTCTCCCTCTATTGTTATTTTTTTTTGGGGTATCATTTCCTTGTCTATTTTAATTTCTTTTGTGGGTACATGACCATATAATGTGGATCAACCCCCTTAAGTTGTATATGAATTAAGTGAATAAAATAGCAAGCCTTTTCTTTTTCCTACAATTTTATCGTTACCTGCAGTTAATTACCATAATTAACCAGCTAACAAAAGCACCCTCATAAGTTGTGCATGAATTTAGGAGAATAAAATAGCAAGCTTTTTCCTACAATTTTATCGTTACCTGCAATTACAAATTACCATGTTTAACCAGCTAGCAGAAGCACCCTTGTAAGTTGTACATGAATTAAGTGAATAAAATGGCAAGCTTTTTCCTACAATTTTATTGTTACTTGCAATTATTACCAATTACCATATTTAACCAGCTAGCAGAAGCACCCTGGAAAGTTGTGCATGAATTAAGTGAATAGAATAGCAAGGTTTTTCCTACAATTTTATCGTTTCCTGCAATTACCAATTACCATACTTAACCAGCTATCAGAAGCACCAGCACAAGAAAATACTGAGAGGGCCTGATTAAATACCTTAAGAAAAAAGAAGTTTCATCAAACTCAATTGTTTTTCCATGCAATCACTTTTGTCATCAATATGGAACTCTGGAGAATATTTTATCTTGTATTTTTTTCTTCATTTCTCCACCTTTCTTACTCAACATGTTTATCAGACACTGAAGGGGTTTCTGGTTGGTGCTGAAGCAGAAGTTAGATCCCTAACTTCTCTATATTCCAGTGTGGTATGTTTGTTGACAGTGCTTTTGATGTTTTCACAATCTGTGAAGATTCATGTTTTTGAACCTTTACAGGGCCGGAATGCAGATGCATTAGCTCTTTATTTTGGAGAAGATCCTGCCCGGTGTCCATTTGAGCAAGGTAAACACAGTCCCAGCCAAGCAATCACTGGTTGGGTAACTCAAGTTTGATTTTTTATTTTCTAGGTGCACAATGACATTTCAATTATTATTTAGTTTCCATTCGGTGTTTCTATTCTAGATGATTAATCCTTTACTTCTTTAACATTATTTAGTTTCCATGAGGTGTTTCTGTCAGGAATGGAATGCTTGTTTGGTTGTGCAATGTTGTTTTCCCCCTACATCTACATGCTTGTTTGTCTGCAATGTATCATTTTACCATACTGAGATTGGACGAGTACATTACCGATTTGAGTTCATCATGACTACCTCACGTGCAAATTCTCATATAACCTATTTGGTTTTGATGCAGCTGTCTTGACACTTCTCAACTTTGTTAAATTGTTCACGCACGCCCACGAAGATAACTGCAAACAACTGGAGTTGGAGAAGAAAAAGGCACAGAAAGAGGCTGAAGTTGAAAAGGTGAAGGTCACCAACTCAAAGAAAGAGCCACAGAATACACAATCACCAGCTGATGGAGTTCAAAGGAAATAGACGATGCTTCCGCCATTAGATTACCTAAAGTTACTCTTTTTCATACCCATGGAGCAAAGTATTGTTTGAGGGCAAGATTCCGATGAGGTCTTAATATGGAACACACCAGAGGAAGTTATCTCACTTCTCATGAATAAAACCCGGAGAGCTTGAGCCGGTCCATGCAACTTAGGGAAGCAAGGATTGCTAGTGAAATTGTAAGCAATGACGTTCCATTTTCAGCATCCTTTGTGTGCTTCTCGTGTTTAAATTGCAGCATGTTCAGCTTTGTTATTTGTTTTCATGTGCAGCTTTGCTTGGCGAAGAATGAGCTAGCGACTAAGAAATGCCTCGCCAGGTGCTTTGTACAGATCACTAACCCAACTCTATTGCTTCCTATAGGTTTTTCTTTGTCAAATATGATTCGATAATTGTACATTGCTTTTTGTTTGGGTATCGATGCATGTAAAACAAAATTTTTGATTGATATATTCCCTTGAGGTCAGAATCAACTGTATGATGACTTGTCAATTTCTTCCATGGTGCCAGATCATTGTTCTTCATCTAAAGATACTGGAGAACAATTCAAAAATCTTGGATTGTGACTTGGAAACGTGTTGCAAAGTAAGCAAAAGCTCTTGATGAATTGTAGTATGTTGTTTGATGTTTTGGGGTATATACTCGTCGTACGATGATTCTGAGGTTCATGTTGAAATCTAACGAAAATTGTAAAATTTTATTGATTTAGTTTTGATTGTTCACTTTTGGTGTAAGAATTTGCCTCCTTTATTTATTTTTTTAAAAAACATCTTTTATATTATTATTCTTATTATTTAAATAATTAATCAACATGGGAATTGTTTTAGTCAATTTCACTTGGTTTTAATCTCTTTCATGTTTCACCATCTAAAGCTCCAACTTTCTACGAAGTTTCTTCCCCTACTATGCACGACCAGAAGTCAACTAAATCAAAAGTCAAAGCTAGAGGAAATTAAAAACAAAACAAAAAGAACTAAAAGTTGTCAAGGAAATCCAACGAAAATTAGAGAGGGGAAAAGAAAAGAAAAAAAAACTTCACAATTTTTGTAAAATTATAATTATGATCACAATTTTATTATGTTGAACAAAATAAGAAAGAGATTATTAAGAGGAAATCAAGAAAATTTTTGTCTCAAGTTTATTTAGTAGTAGATGGTACTTGTATTATTCGACTAGAGATGGCCGTAGCCAAGGCCGCTGTAAAAGATGTATCTTTGCTTAATGTTTGAGTCATTTGCTCAACCAAATTATTACTCTTTGGCTAGATCAATGGACTCTCATCCCACAATAATTCTAGAGCCTTGCAATCGAATACGACTGTTGCATTGTTGTCACTATTATTGTTTTTGTTGTTGTTATTGTTGTTGTAGTTGTTTGTTGAATTGGAAAGGTGGGCTATGGTTATGTAGGCCTTGGTAGGTTGCCACTAAGATAGTTGTGTCCTCCATGCTCCTTTGCACCTGAATCATAGTTAATATATCTCAGTTAAGAACTTGAAAATGAATGATTTGTAAACATATATATGGACTCATCCATCAAGTTGTGATCTTCGATAGCATAATGAACCGTGAGTTCAAAAACCCTATATATCCTTAACTATCTTTCAAGAAATTAGTAGCTTGATCAATTATTCTTACTAGTTGGGTACTAATATTCTTTGTTTGAATAAATTAAATTAAAACTTTGTAAAAGAAATACCTTCTTCTTAACGGAGCAAGAGGGAGCTAAGGAGCATTTGAAGTAAGCCCTTGGATTTCCATTATCTTTTGTGGCCTTTTGGCCATATTTCCTCCATTGATAACCATCTCTTAAAACCTTAAACCCCCAAAGAAATAGTATCATTTAAAAAAAAATGCTTAAATAGCACTATATATAGTGATGGTCATGACTAAAAATGTTAATTACCAAGCTTAAGTCATATGCTTCAGTGCGAACTTGGACCTTCCAAACTTTATCTCGATGATCTTCTTTTATATACTCGCATGAATTTTCTTTGTTCGACATACTCTTGCTCTTCCTCTTCGTAGTGGGAGACAAAGATGGAGATCGATCTGTCTCAGAAGAAGAAACCATTGTGAGATCAAGCATCTTCTTCCAAAGGTTGGTATAGTCGCAAGTGATGGCTTCTAGCAATATGTTAAGCTTCTTATTGTACCCATGGTAATGCGAGAAAGCTCAGCTTTGAGAACCTCAAATAAAGAATCATAATATATATAGAGAGAGTAAAATCTTCAAAATTATGTGTAGAACAAACACATCTAATATCTTTATATAGCACAACTCACTTTTGCCTTTTCATCCGATCGAAATTCATGATCGACTTCATCTTTTGATTCGATATAGCAAGCGTTTCCTGCAATATACTCCAACAAAGATCAATTTTATCAAAGTGAACAAGCATAATCAAAATCATAAAGCTTAAGGTATTATGCTCAAATTCATCAATTCTACGACCTAAAGTAATCGGCAAAGAAGCATGCATGTAAGCGTAAAACATATATATACCGGATGGTTAACCGAAAATTTATTGATGGAAAGATCAAGATTGAGATCGAGGGAGAGATGATTCGATGAAGATGAGTTCATGTGGCTTTGATGTTTGATGAGAAATAAGAAGAGAGGAGAAGAGGAACCATTTATAAGAATTAGCTTAACTAGAGACCGTATCAACTTATGATCTCACAAGTGTGTCGTCACAACTTAATTTTATTTAGACTTTTAATACGTTGAATAAAGGGTGCAATATGAAGGTGAAGAAGAATAGGCCATGGAATACATTTACCTTAATCAATTAATAAATAGGAAATATTGCGACATAAAAGAAATTTTTTTAAAAAAAGTCATGCTATGTAAGTCAAGCTTCCAAAAATTAAGTGTAATATCTGAATAATTGCAATTGGAATCAAGCGGCAAGAAGTATCTTGACTAAATTGTAGTCATTAGATTGTCGTTTGGTAGGGTATAGGGAGATGAAAATTAAACATTAGCTATCTAATTAAATATTAATTTGGAAAACATTAATTAATCGTTTTGTCACTTTAGGAGAAGCTTCGAGGAAGGTGGGATATGCGAAATGATTATGGCAATGATATATTGCTGTGAGTTTTGACATTATGGTTCAAAGATTAAATTCACATGTGCTTTTCAAATTTATTTTAATATGATTTTTTTTAATAAAATTAAATTGGTTATTTTCAAAATTAATCAGATCGTAAAATTTAGATATTTAGATTATAAAAGAGAGAGAGAGAGAGAGAGAGAGAGAGAGAGGCGTCAATGGAAATTAGATACTTTTGTTGAACACCTTGTTAAATATTTTTTAGAGTAAAATTAGGGCTTTAAGAAAGAGAGTTTTGGGATAATTGATGTTAAATAAATTTTGTATTAGAATTATTTAGATAATTTCATTATTAAAACATGGTGAAAGATGTCGCAGAGAAAATACTTTTCCTTCAATATCGATAAACTTATAAGTAGATTTTTTTTTTTTAGCAAAAGGTAATTATACACATACTAAATGTCCCTTTCTATAGCCGAAAGAAGATAAATAAAAGTTATTTCAAATTCAAATGGACGTTAGCACAGTAAAAGAATAAATATTCTTGAGAAAAATCAATCTTTGCTCTTTAGAATAAATCTATCATCTATGTTAACCACCCGTCCCTACCGGAGAGACCATTCCTCTCTTAGTTGGTATTGCAGCAAAAGGCGATACGCTCGCCCTCAGTGCCCCCGTCAGCTGGTCCCACGGTCAACACGAAGGAGGTAAATCCACGGGGAGCTATGCCCCTTGAACTGGTGGCCAGCGCAGTGGGAGGCCATCTGATTCCAGATAGAGATTTTAGACCCTCTTTAAATTTGACCCCTGTCCATTGCAGCAACTCTCGCTGTGCTAACCACTAGCCCGTCCCGTGTGGGACCTCTCTTAGTTGGTATTGAAAGAGAAGCACTGAGACACAATTGATCAAAATTGAATGCATTTCCAAAGTTTTTAGATTCCGTATGCAATAGATAGCGATATCGAGCCCAAGAATAGCCCAATGGGCGGCCCATTGTAATCCAGCTCGAAGAATACATTGATTGCCTCAAATATTTTTGAAACAATTCGATCCGGTTGTGATTAGCCTAGTTTCTTAAGCATTCGATGAGATAATTTTGCCATCGCGATTGATCGATCGATCGATATCTCTCTTGTCTCGACTAGTAGATGTTCTCATATCGTATTGGATATTCGAAAGAAAGAAGAGAAAGCAGAAGATCCTGAACCCATGTGGGGGGAAGAAGAAGATTCTGAATCATGAGTTCCCAATGTGACTGCATGAACCAATAATGCAGTAAACAAACTAGTGCCCATCTTCTCTTGCTTCAAATAGAGGGAGACACGGACATCTCTACAGTTTGTTTATATCTTCTTTTGCGAATCAGATGAGGCAGTATTTTGTTTTATATCGCCTTAAATTGTGATTTTATTTTTTATTTTTTTTTAAAAAAAAAACTAATCTAATCTTTAAACTGCAATCTTTGGCTCTCTCTAGACCAACCGAGAATGATTCTACCTAGCGCTCTGTCTCTCTCTCTCTCTCTCCTTTATTTTAAACAATTAGGCATAGTTTAAGTTGCCCTGCACCTTTCAACTTCGATTTTCTAGCAAGGTCTGTCAGCCATCGTGTATGCTTAGCAAGGTCTGTATAGTCTTCTGATCAAGTGCTTATGGGGCCACAAAAGGACCAAACACTGAAAAGAGTTTGGCCTCAATCTAACATTTGATTTCTGATGCATGCTGATTCCTTCCGCTCATGTCCTCCTCTTCAATAATAATGCTCACAAACTAGTCATCCATCCCCATCATCTTCTCAGGATTGATATATAAAAGTTCTACATATTTTTCAGTTATCACTGAAAGTCTTGACCGTCAGTTCATTCGTAGTCACTGGAGCATTGGCTACGTGGTAAGAGGTCTATCTGGTAAGATGAGGGCTCAATCAACACAAAGGACACTTCAAATTATTGGGCCGATCTAACCTGGTTCGCTAGAACTCGATCGATCCAAGAGCTCAGATTGTCGGGTTAAGCGGAAGTCAACCAGACGAAGTAGATGAATAGGCAGCAGCACTTCACTTGAATAGATATGATGGTTATATATGCAAACTAGCTGTGTTACATGATTGACTAGATTAGAGTAGGGTAGGATCCGGAACGCGGTTAGGAGAGTAAGTCAAAGAGCTAAGGAGACTCAGATGAAAGCTCGAATGGATGTCAAACAGTTCGGCCAGGAGAAGAGACCGAGCGAATACCAAACAGTTCGGCCAGGAGAAGAATCCAAGTGGATGTTCAAACAGCTCGGTCAGGTGAAGAGGCTGAGTGAATATCAAACGACTCAGCCAGGAGAAGAAGCCGAGCGGAGGTTAAATAGCTCGGCTAGGTGAAGAGACCGAGTGAAGGTTAAACAGCTCAGCTAGGTGAAGAGGCCGAGTGAAAGTTAAATAGCTCGGCTAGGTGAAAAGGCCGAGCGGAGGTTAAATGACTCAGCCAGGTGAAGAGACCGAGTGAATATCAAACGACTCAGTGGAGAAGAGATGTTCAATCAAGGGGCAGATATATCCTGAAACGGCTCGGCAGAATTGTAAACTGCACCTCTACCATACGAGGGGACCACTCAAAAGATCCCTCCTATTTTGGGTAGGTGTGTGCACCTCCTGCGGGACCCCAACACGGAGATATTCTCCAAGGCACCTCAAATAGTCAAATGCAAGATATTCGCCATACAGGCGACACGCCTAATGGCCTGACAGCTCACCTCTTACCACCTGACATTCGCTCATTGGTGGTAATACAGAAGATGTTCCTCGTCTCATATAAAAAGGTTGTTGGAGGTAAAAAAAAAAAGCATCGAAAGCATGGTAAGCACGACTACTCATCTTCTTCTATTCCTATCTTCGTTCTTCTCTCCACAGACAAGCTCTAACTTAGGCATCAGAGGGCCGTTAGCCGGGACACTGGCGGCCATCTGACCCGTGTTAACTTCAACAGAAGAAAAAAACCGATGACCCCTTTACTGCTATTGTTAGGAGAGAAATCATCCTCTCATCATTTCTGAAAACTAAAAATCCAAACAGCATCACAAACAAACACAGCATGAAGGTGTTCGTAGCATGACATCCAATGGATTGTTCCTCAGATTGATATAAAAGAGTGTATATGGAGGCATAAAGAAATACCATCGACAAATACACTTGAATATTAAAGGAGTTTCGTCAAGATTCACCTCTTAGTTCTCTTTTAATTTTTCATTGTTAACAGAAAGAAGAATAATTCGTTCAAGGCAGGATGAGAATTGTATTCTTTCTGAATGCATGACCCGATCAGTGACCATCAATCCGAGCAATTATCGACCTGAGCGATTGTGGATTCGAGCACTTGCCGACCTAAGCAAACAGTTGACCCAAAATGAGATCGTCCAATAGTGTGAGAATGATCTGTTAAGAAAAATCCATTTAGTTAAGACTCGGCCAGCTTGCTGAAATAAAAAAAAAAAACATTTAGAGGCTCACCTGTGGAAATACATTCGGAAGTTCAGAATTTCAGATCGGATCAGACTATAATGTGCTTGTTTTTTAAAGTAGCGAGCAGCAGGTGAAGAAGCTATGCATGCACAGGATTATTCTAACTAAATTATTAACATTTTTTAGGTTAATTACGATATAATTGGCTACATTTGTAGTCATAATGAGAAGAGAGGGAGGATTATGAGCAAAGTATGTGTGTATATATACTTTGTCGAATAAAATTGTGCGCGTGAGGAAAGGGTGTGGATACTCTTCTGTTGAATAAATTATACAATTGGAAACAGAATAATGTTGCAAAACTGCGGGCCGGAAACCGCCCGACACATCGGACGGACAGGATTTGACGATTGGGCCTACCGACGAACAAGATCATACGAGGAAGCGCCAATCAAAACCGTGCCTCTTTCCTATCATCGATCCAGCAACCCGTTGTCCTACTTTCAACCGTCAGATCTCCATCCGAAGCTTGAAATTGGCTATCGTTACAGGACCATATTGCCCATCCTGTGGCCCATTCACTGGCACTGTACCGTCGGGAGCAGGTGGAGGGAAGGCCAAGTTGGTCTTTTCGTGATCTGTTGGCCCCTACTTGAACCTTGCAAGTGCAACCATGGACGCTGCAGTGGCGGTCTTCCCGGCGACGAAAGTAGGAGACCCCGAGGATCGGATGGTGGATCTCCGCTAGGTGATGCGGCAGGATGATGCGGAGATTCTGCTCTGAGTTCTGGGGCGGCCGGAAGCCGAGCAAGCACACTTCCAGCCGATCGTGCCACCGAAAACACGTCGAGGACGGGTAGATCGGCGGCTCGGCACTGTTCGAAGCAATCCCTTGATTCTTCTTGGACGATCACGCTTGTTTTCTAACATTCTGAAAAGCAAAACGAAAAATAAAACAAAAAACTGATTTTTTGTAGATCGAAATGGAGGAAGTACCATCTCCGGCGCCGTCCGGGGAAGGACGGAGTGTTCTCCATGGGAGGTACGAGCTAGGGAAGGTGATCGGGCAGGGTACCTTCGCGAAGGTGCACTTGGCGCGGAATCTCCTCAGCGGAAAGGGTGTCGCCATCAAGGTGGTGGGGAAGGAGAAGGTGATCCGGGTGGGGATGATGGAGCAGGTGAAGCGCGAGATATCGGTAATGAAGATGGTTGGTCACCCCAACATCGTGGAGCTCCATGAGGTGATGGCGACGCGCACCAAGATCTACTTCGTCATGGAGCTGGTCCGCGGCGGGGAGCTGTTCTCCAAGGTCGCCCGCTCAGGTCGCCTCCGTGAGGACGCTGCCCGGCACTACTTCAGCCAGCTCGTCTCTGCCGTCGACTTCTGCCATGGGCGCGGCGTCTACCATCGGGATCTCAAGCTGGAGAACCTCCTTCTCGACGAGCAGGGTAACCTCAAGATAGCCGACTTCGGACTCAGCGCCTTCGCCGAGCACGTCCGCCCCGACGGCCTCTTCCACACCGCCTGCGGCACGCCGGCGTACGTCGCGCCCGAGGTGGTAGGAAAAAAGGGCTACGATGGGGAGAAGGCCGACCTCTGGTCCTGCGGCGTCATTCTCTTCGTCCTTCTCGCCGGATTCCTTCCTTTCCAGGACGAGAACATCCTCGCAATGTACAAGAAGACCCGCCGAGGGGACTTCCAGTGCCCACCGTGGTTCTCGCCGAACGCCCGACGACTCATCACCAAGCTGCTAGACCCAAATCCCAAGACAAGAATCACGATCGAGCGGCTCATAGAAACTCCATGGTTCAAGAAATTTACGATCACCAGATCGCTTTCCGCTCCGCCGGCTTCGGCCGCCTCCTCGGATGCGGAGGAAACCAGCGATAAAGAGCACGCAAAGAAAGACGGGGAGGAGCCCGAAAGGCTAAACGCCTTCCATTTGATATCCTTCTCCGAGGGTTTCGACCTCTCGCGGCTCTTCGTTGGCGGCAAGTGGCGGGAAGAGGAGGTCTTGCGGTTCGTGACGAGGGAGCCTGCGAGCGGCGTTGTGTTGAGACTGGAAGGCTTAGCGGCGGGGAAGTACCGTGTGACGAAGAGCTGCGCGTCGGGGGTGAGGCTGGAGGGCGAGCAGCGGGGCCGGAAGGGGAAGCTGGCGGTGGCCGCAGAGATCTTCACGGTGGCGCCGTCGGTATTCGTGGTGGCCGTCCGTCGTGACGGCGGCGATGCGGCGGAATACGAGACCTTCTGCAGCGACGAACTCCGGCCGGCGCTGCAAGACATCATCTTGACCTCATCATCCGATGAACAAACTGCAGCAGCCTGACCGTACGTGTTAATAAGTTACTGTTTTGGCATGTATTGCACTGTAACTTCATGTTCATCCTTGTTCTCGTCCGCCATGAACAGTCCTGTAAGAAGCTTTACTTCATTTCATGCATGCTCAACTATTAGCATTTAGCAGTGATGTGTCACTCGTCGGTTTATTATCCTCCTCCATTGCTGTACTCCTTGGATGGAATATTTTATCCTAAATTTTCTCTTTAGTCGGTCACTTCGCTTGATATTTTCGTCAGCGAGGATTAATCTTTGCTTACCATTATGTCTCTGCACTGTAAGGGCCTTCCATTGTTGCAAAAACTACAAGTTTCGATTTTGAATTGCTTCAATGATTTGACAGCAACAGTACAATCTAACGGTGGAGGATATTTTGATTTTTTTTTTCCGCTTGACCACTTGTCAGAAAATTTAGGTAAATTGCTTTTCCCCTGACACCGCACCACCTCCCCCTCCTCTCTCTCTCCCAATCAAATGCCATTTTTACCCTTTTTTTTCTTTATTTTTTAATAGTTTTATTTTTTTTAATTAATTTAGTTTATTTTTTTCATTAATACTTATATATATTTTTAAATTTTTATTTAGTTTTATTTTTTTAAATTAATTTTATTTATTATTTGTTCATTAATACTTATATATATTTTTTAATTTTATTTAATTTCTATTTAGTTTTATTTTTAAATTAATTTTGTTTATTATTTTTTTAATTTTATTTAGTTTTATTTCTTTAATCAATTTTGTTTATTATTTTTTTATCAAATTTTTTATTTTATTATTTTATATAATTTTTAACATAGGTCAAAATCTCTCCCTTCTTTTAAATTACCTTCCTAATTCGACACTTAAATTACCCTCATCCAACTTTTTACACATGTCAAAACTTTCTCTCCCTTTAAATCATCCCTCCCTCCAACCCTTGACACATAACACATGTCAGAATCTCTCACCCTCTTTTAATTACCCATCCTCTAACCATTGACACCTGTCAAAACACCCCCTCCCTTTAAATTACCCCTCTTCAACGCTTGACATATGTTAGAACCTCCTCTCCCTTT
>JBAMHZ010361840.1:0-12463 GCA_037177395.1 Alpinia galanga
TCGCCCGACGCACGTTGTCGCCCGCAGCTTGCTTGCCCGTCGCTGCCGGTCGTCGGTCGCCACCGGTTGCCGCCGATCACGAGTCACTGGTCATCGATTGTTGGCCGTTGCCTGCCACCGATCGCCAATAACAACAATAATGTCTTAGAATAAATAAAATCTTACAATTAAATCAGGGATAATATAGTAAAATGTTACATCATGTTATACTTTAAAACCTCTAAACAAACATATTTTTATTGAATTACCTAGGATTGAATCAACCAATCAAAGTTATGTTTTATTCCTTATAATGTTAGTTATACAATCACCTAATAATCACATGACTAAAGTTATACGCGACTCTTAAAACCAAACAAACAGTCAATTGTTTCCCTACCTAGCTGTCTTAAGAAAGACCCACCTTGAAAGTTCTGCTCTAGATAATCGAGATATATAAATTATCACATAACCTTTCAAACAAAAATATATAGAATCATACGATCATTTTCAATTAATAAATCAAAATTTTAATTGAAAAATACACCGGGAAATCACATTTTATTACAAACAGATTACACCTTGCGTCGATTGGTATTCAGGAAGGCTAGTTATAGATCACATTTTAAATAAATACCCAGCTTGCAAATTGTCTTATGCATAAATAACTCGTACATAAATTTATTTTTGGGGGGATGATTCATACAATTACACAACAACAAACTCTGTGTTTTCACTTTTCTTTTCTTTTTTGAAAAAAGCAGTTAGGAAACAAAATAAATCTTTTTTTTTCTTTAATTTTGAAATCTCTCTATTTTCATTGTTAGGAAAATTTTGAAAACAAAAAAAAAGTAAGAAGGTGGGAAAAAAAAATCCAATTAAATGGGAGTTAAAATGTCTTTAGTAGAAAATATTTGTGTTCGAGTTAAGAGGAGTAGAATCAATAGCCAATTCCAATATTTTTTTTAAATTTAGCCGTTTCAACTTTTGAATTTCATATTCTTCGACCTTCACTATCTAACAATTCTAAAATCATAATAATGATCGTAGAAGGTTTATGAGATTTATATTGTGATAATAATTTGTTGAGACTTATAATTGGTTTGGTTTCATATCCATTAATTGAATAGTCTACTAACATTATAATGCTAGTTGTTGAAGAAAAAACAACAATCTAATTTGCGTTCATATGAAACTTAATTATTCTTTAAAATGCGATAAATTTTATTTTATAAATATAAATTTTGATTTTGATCGTGAGATACATGGCTCACTGAACGGCAATATTAATTTTCTTTTATAGTAAAATTGCCAGGTCAGCATTTCATGGGTCCCCACAGGTATTGGGTTGACCGTCTTCCCGACTTTTGTTTTGCTTCCCCCAAGTTGCCTCATCCGATCGAAGGCCCCCAAATCAACTGCCCGCTCTCGGCGTGCCCAAGCCTCTATTTGTCATATTTGATGACCCGGAGATTACGCTTGATTCCGGTCCGATCTCGAGCTCCACGGTGACTTCTAGAAACCACTGCCACCTCTTCCCCTTAAATACGTCCGTTCCTTCTTCCCTCCTCGCCTTCGATCGTCGTCTGTATCTGTTCCGCGCTGCCTTGATTCGCTCAAACCCTAGCCTTAAGGAGCTATCCTTCCCCCTTTTGGCCTTTGGAACGTTTATCGATCGGCCATCGAAATAGTAGCAGCTGCCTGTCTCTGTTCTTCCGAACGGGACGATTACCTATGAGGGCGGGGGAGTGGATGGAGCGCGGGGCTGGTCCCTGGAGGGACCAAGTTCGGGAGCTGCAACTGCGCATCCGGAACCGATTCCGTGTGGCGGTGGATCGCCGCCGGCATCGGCTTGTGGAGTCGGACTACTCGAGCCCCGTAAAGCGCTGGATCCACCGCCTCCGGAACATGTGGGTGCTGAATCCGTCTCCTGACACTCCAACCTCGTCGATGAGGTTTTATCGCAAAAAAGGTTTGCTTTTGTAAGTTGCAACCTTCTTTAATGTGTCTATTATTATTATTATTATCTTTTATCTTTCTTGTGGTTCTGTTGTTTGTAGACATTGTTTGTGAAGCTATTTGTGATATTACAAAAAATAAAAAGAAAATCTTGAATGCTATGAATTGAGGGTACCTCGTGTTCCTAAGCCGACCTCCGCAGACAATGGTCCTTTTTTTTTTCTTTTTGATATTAGATAGATGGCCTTCCCCCCTGGTTGATCCACCTTTGGGTTGTCTATCGTTGCCTACTTGAAAATATTATTTTCTTGTTCCTTCAATCGTATTGTTGATGGATATAATCTTAGTAACAAAAGACAAGTGTTTAAATGTCCATGCCATTTGGTAAAAGGTATTGTTTGTTTTGTTAATCATGACATGCTTGAAAGAAGTAGAGGTATAATTTATTTTAAGACTGTATTTTGAAACTAACTCATCTGTGAGTAAATTGCTTTTCTTTCTCCAAGGCATTGAGGTTTTTGATGACTGACTTTAATTACTATTCTCCATTTTTTAGGTAAAATAAAAATTTTCATAAATGGAGCAATGATTTCTTAACATGTGGATTGTAAATGTAAAATCCTTTTCTCTAGAATGTTTGGATAAAAATGACATAAGGAACTGTTACATCCAAGTTCAATTTGTTTTATCTTTGTTAGTATTTCCAATCATAAGGCTATAATTTTCTTAACTATTTCCTCTATTAACTTGATTAATGGTTGGTAGTTTCTTTCTTTTTTGTATCTTCTCTGCCCTCCTTGCTGGTTGCTCAGTTAAACAAAGCCTAAATAAAATTTGTGTCTTGTTAGTACTTTGTACTACATATAACAAACTTGTGGATATTATTTGCCTCATATACTTCTCTTTCATTTATTATGTATTCTTCTCAAAACATGATATGGCTTGTTGAGAGCAAAGATAAGGGAACAATTACTAGCTTGTTCTCCAATTCAACTGCAGTTGGCAAAGCCCTAAATGATGAATCAATCTTAGTTCGTATGATTCAAGCTTTGGCTGTCCCTGTTATTGGTAATGTTTGTTATGTATTTATGCATGGCCTTAATCATGTTCAGGTACGGTTTAGCTTGGTTAAATTTTTCCTGAAACCTTAAAATCATTTATCTTACATGGTCTGTTGTCTCCTGGGATGCAGATATATGGTGTGGAAAAATTACACCAGGCTTTAAAGCAAAGACCTGAAGGCAAGCCCCTACTAACGGTATGCCATAACCAATTTCTAAATCCACTTTAACGAACTTGCTGCTTTTTGACTCATATGTATGTTCTTTATAGATTAACTATGATATTCCTTTTGTAGACCTCTTTGTGATGAACCTTGATCTATATTATAACTGCTCTTATTGTGTTGCAAATGCAAATTTTCATTTTGACCATTGCAAGACCATCAATATGTTGGTATATAAGAAAACATAAAGGTGTTATCTCAAAATCATCTTGATCACCTTTCTAATGGTTAAAATGACAATATGAGATGGCCATTGTGTTCATGGTGCTCTTAGGAATCCATTCATATTCTTTATTTTTGACTTTCACCATTAAAAGATACCAGTTTTTTTTTTTTTTCTCAAAACCCACTTTGATTGACTTTTCAGTGGTTACCACCATTGCTTTTTTAATGTGTTTTCAAATTGATTGTTGTATGATGTCATTGCCATCATTGAGCCTTGTCAATTAGTTTATATGTGAATATTAGAATACAACAGTTGTAATTTTTCATTTTCCCCAGGTTAGTAATCATGTTGCAGCTGTTGATGACCCACTTGTGATAGCTTCCTTGCTTCCACCAAGTAGTTTGTTGAATGCTCATGATCTAAGATGGACTCTCTGTGCAACTGATCGCTGTTTTAGGAATCCATTGATGTCTGCATTTTTCCATTGTCTCAAGGTTCTACCAGTTTCACGTGGTGATGGTGTTTATCAGAAGGTTCACAATGCTATTATTGCTTCTATCAGATTGTTTAGCTATGAATTAAGGTTTATTTAAATTGGAAGGCACTTGTATTGTGTGTGTGTATATCTTAATCCAAACATTTCACACTTAATGTCAATCTGGATGTTACTGATCATAATTTCCTTGTTTAGATAACACTTTTGTTATCGAAGTATATTTTCTTATTCACATGTCAATCACAACAGCAAGATGAAATTTCAAATTTGTAATTACTTTAGCTAAATATTTCTAATCAAGAATCTTGAAATAACTAAAAGGTGGATTATAGGTTTTCCTTCTCTATCACACTTGGTTTTGCTGGTACTATGACTTATTTCTTTGCTCTAATTTTTCATGGGCATGGAGGTATGAGAAGGGTCTACTCTGTTGTTTTAGATATTTCCCTTGATTCCTTCTTTGATTTATACTTCATTATGTCTTATGCGTAGCATGCAAAGTCTTTTCGACCATATTTGATTTTTTTCCACCACTACTGCTTTAAAAGGTTCTTTGCTCTAGCTAGTAGGTTTCTCGTTCCATTGACATTGGGTGTCTCTCTCTCTCTCTCACTTAATCTCACACACACACAGCCTTTTTTTTTGTCTACATATAGATCTGGATTCTTGCTTAATCTTTATAAAATTTTCATGTCAAGCATGAGTTATTGTTTTTTTTTGCTCTTCAATTTTATTCTACAAAGTTAATACTTGTATTTGTTTTTCCCAGGGAATGGATAGTGCTCTATCCAAGTTGAACAATGGTGGATGGCTCCATATATTTCCTGAAGGAAGTCGCTCTCGAGATGGAGGTAGAACTATGGGCGCTGCTAAGAGAGGGGTTGGAAGGTAAGATATGACATGAAGCATTTTTTTAATCTCTTCTATGAGCCTGAATATTCAATCACAAGCCTGGAGCATGTAGACATTGTAGCTAAATTATGCTTATCACAGGACTACACCTATGTTATTCGAACTCAAGTGTGAGTGTGCAACCTGGTATTATGTTTTTGTTGAACTCAAACATTTGAATATGGGTTCAAGAAGATTTCAAGTGTCTGAGTGTTACGTGACACACACAGTAATATTTCTGATAGTGGCACTGACCAATTATTTCTGCTGTTAGTTAACCAGCAATGAAAAAAACTAAGAAAGGCATGTGAAATTATTAGAAAAATCACTATCAGAGAGCAATTAAATGCAAGTCTAATGGATGTTATAAGGAGAGAAAGTAGAGTAGGATGATATGAACATGAGTTTTGTAGTTTGGTGGGTTTAAGAGATTAGAATAAAACCTTCCTTGCTTGGGCTAACTTTGTTGTTTTCCACGGAAAGGAATCCAATTTCCTGGAGGGCCAACTTATTCGCCTTTTATTTTCAATGACCCAAGCCAGGGACCAAGTGGCAGAGCGAATGCTAAAAAGAATTCAAGAAGAGATTCAGTAATATACTGTATTGATTCAGCAATTTGTTGATTTAACCTTCCTTATATTCTGTTTTCTCAGATTAGTGATAGATGCAGATACAACTCCTATCGTTATTCCCTTTGTCCACGCTGGAATGCAAGAAATCATGCCTATCGGAAGACATTTTCCAAAGATAGGGAAAAAGGTACGTTACTGTTTCCTTTATGCAACACTTAATTATTGTTCATTGCTTGTCTTATACTTTTAGGCCACTGCATATTGAATGCTTTGTTTAACTATGGAACTCGATTTACAAGCAGGTCACAGTGCTCATAGGGGATCCACTTTTCCTGGACGATTTGGTCATGTATAAGGATGATCCCGAACATGTCTCCACTGGCATCCTATACGATGCTGTCTCAACGAGGATTGGTCATCAACTCCAAGAGCTAAAAGCTCAAGTCGATCGATTAGCAGCTGAACAAGAATTAAAAATCAGGGATGTAGATAATAGAGAACGGGCAACTAAAATTTGGCAGCAGGTTGATTGGGAAGCATTTGGTATGCAAAACATGCTAGAGGAACCAGCAGGAGCAACCAATGGAGCATCACATGATCATCCAATACAAGTTCTCGAACAGTCTCCCAATTCCAATTCTTCTCGGAGTATTAGGATTAGGCTGGTCGATGAACGTGGGATCGTCTCAAGAGTTCGTGGTTTTAGGGATCCATCTGAGCTTATGGGTTTTGCGGCTAGAGGTTTGTTTATCAATGGTAGGATAATTGGATGAGTGTCATTAGATCCTCCGAGATGGTGGTGCCCTACTGAAGGCCTGAAAACATTTTACACATTGGAACTTGTTCTGCGGTACAAGTTTTTGTTTGCTTAGCCACTTCAAATTAAAGTTTCAAGCAACGGGCAAAGTGCATGTTTTGGTGAATCAACAAACGAATCAGTGTGAAGATTAGAGATGAGGCTAATTTTCAAAATGGAAAATATGTTAATCAGAGCTGCTGCTCTTTCTCAGAGGATCATTCCTCGTCTTCATCGTGATACATGGACGGAGTGGAGGATTGGGAGGTTTATTGACGGACCTAATTGACTTCCATTTTGACTATCAAGTCGGCATTTGTGAAATCTGGACAGACAGCAGTGACATTAAGGCGAATCAAATGTCACAACTCCATGCTATTTTTTGTCTGCAGTTGTGGGTATTAGGCTTTAATTAAGCTTTTAATTTATTTTTTTTAAAATTGTACAAAAACATTAAATATTGCTCCTTGTGATCTATCAGCCAACAACTCGAGTTATATATCTCTTCACATTTCCATTGCATGAGACATCGCATTTCCATTGCAGATGAGCGATGCGGAAACGTGGGTCAGCACAGCGTTGACCAGCCAGGACAGTTGCTTCAATGGGTTGGTGGAGGTAGCGACCGGGAAGGAGGGAGGGTCGTCGGCGATAGGTTGGCTCTCGTCAGTAGGTTGCCTTCTTCATTGGTGAGTAAACGGATGGAGGGGATTTTATCTATCAAATGATGAGTAAAAACTAAATATTACAAGCATCTAAAACTAATAGATTCATCATATTAAATTTTTAATAAATCCACCATTACATTTTTTTTAATGAATACCATATTATTTATTAGTTATGAAACTCAAACTCTCCGGTGTATCCATATCTATTTGGTATATATCTATAGAATATACCATTCACAAGTAAAGTTCATAATAAATTAATTTAGCTATTTAACTGTTAATTGGCCAAATAGGTTTAAATGAACAGCCGTATGAAATGCATATAGATTAATAATTTGCATAGCAATTAACGTTAGAAACATCTGGGTTCCATTTGTCTTTCTCGCTTCATATTCTTCTCCAAAAGAAGAATGAAATTTTTTTTGTACTGGAGGCTAAAACGATGTTTCTAATGCATGCAAGAAAATTTGGAGAGGATTTGAAAGCTCACTGACGATAAGGAAAGTGATCCGCACTTGTCTTCTTATGGCTGCATTCCATCAAAGCATATGCGGGAAAGGGGGGTTGGTGCAGTGGTGTTGGTGGACTGGTTCGTACCATGGTAGTAGGTGGATCTAACTCCTAATACAATTAGATGAGATGGTATACTGCGATAGATGACATTATTATTATTATTTAATAAAAAAACACTTTAATAATTTTTTAAATTCCACAAGTTAATTTATATATATATATATATATAATTTTCTTTTTTAGTTTCACAAAAAACCATGTAAGAAATATTAAGAATTAATGAAAAGTTAAAATTTGTCAAAAATAAATAAATAAATAAATAATGAAGAAAAATAACCCGCTCGACAAAAAAACACAAAGTAAATGCTTAAAACCGTCCTCCGTTGGCCTTTCAGTCCCTCCCACCTTCCTTCACTTCCTCCCTTCCGTGCCCCCAATGGTTGGCCACCGCCACTCGCCCTCTTCTTCCTCCCAAGAAGATGACGACCGAACTCCACTCCCATTTGCCTCCCTCTCTCTCTCTCTCATCTCCCCTCATCTCTCTTCTTCTTCTTCTTCTTCCTCTCCCTCCTCTTTGCTCGCCACCATCCCTTTCCGTCTCAAGATCCCCTCTCAGATCACCTCCCTTTCCCTCGCCCTCTTTCACTCCCCCTCCTCTCCCTCCCTCTCCACCCCGTCGAAATTCTCCAGCTCCCTCTCTCTTTCCCGCTTCTCCCTCTTCCGCCGCTGCCCCGCCGACCCCCTCGTCGCTGCCGGCACCCGCCGTTGCGCCATCGTCTGGTTCCGCGCCGATCTCCGCCTACACGACCACGAAGCCCTTTACGCCGCAAACGACGACTCCCTCTCCCTCCTCCCCGTCTTCCTCTTCGACCCCCGGGATTTCGGGCGCTCCGCGGGAGGATTCGATCGGTCCGGGCTCCGCCGCGCCCGCTTCCTTCTCGACTCTGTGGCTGACCTCCGTTCCGGGCTTCGCCGTCTCGGATCCGATCTCGTGGTGCGGATCGGATGCCCCGAGGTGGTGCTGCCGGAGCTCGCGCGCGGGGTGGGCGCCGATGCCGTGTACGCTCACCGGGAGGTCTCACGTGATGAGGCGCGTGCGGAGGAGCGAGTTGGGAAAGCAATGGAGGACGAGGGGATCGAGGTGAAGTACTTTTGGGGGAGCACGTTGCACCACATTGAGGATTTACCGTTCCAGCTGGAGCAACTGCCCACCAGTTATGGGGGGTTTAGGGAGAAGGTGAAGGGCGTGAAGGTAAGGAAAGTGATTGGGACACCGGAGAAGCTTAAAAGAATGCCATCAAGAGGAGGTGTCGAGCCTGGGGAGATCCCTAGCTTGCAAGACCTTGGATTCAATTCGGCACCGACCATGTCACAGGTCATCTCTGAATTTTTACTGTTCTAGGACCTATAGTCGTCCATATCAGCCAAGATAATAGCTTTTTTACTTTTACAAAAGAAAGTAATAATCTTTTGAATGCTAAAGGAAATATTACATGGTTTAAACAAGGGAAAGGGGTTGTTGTAAAGAGAGCAAGGATTTCATGAGCCAACGGTAGCTAAAAAAATGCTAATGAGGTAGTTTTATCTTAGCTGATATGTCTGTCTTTGCCATCCTAAAGGAACGACTGCTACTAATTTCTGAGGATAAATGTCCGTGCATAGTGCTTCCAATAGCCACATTATAATTCTGGGGAGAAAACAGTATTTGGTGTTTTTTTTTGTAAACGTTCATAAGGTGGAATGCTAATCATTGGTGTTCATTTATACTCTTATCAATATATCATGATCTATTACTTAAACAATTTATATTATGTTTTTGACAAATTGGTAAAAGTCTTCCTATGACCATCAAAAGCCCTTGCACGAAGAAGTCTACCTTCATGAAATTCAACAACAATTATAAATTTGCATCACTAAGGTACAAAATTTCAAGCTGTGTCAGACTTATACTCTGCCAGTTTTTCTACATATGATGTCGGTGAAGAATTGGAGTGGGAAAGAGAAAAAAAATGAAAAAAAAAAGAGAGAAGAGAATACAATTATATATCTAACTTTGGATTTGTGGTCCATCTAGAATGATACAGTTTTGAAATTGTATTTTATCTACATAAGCTATAAAAAAAATAGCAAACATTATTTTATCGACATGGTATAAGATTTAAAACCTTGGACATGACTATAGCTTGTGGAAAAAGAATACATATTATTTGTTATTAAGTTTTTTTCTTAAAATTTCCTTTCAATTTTTTCCTCATTGAGATGGTTCTTGCTCATGCCAAAAGTGAAAAGTTTGGGTTACATAACATGTCATTTCAGATTATACGTCTTTATCATATTTGCTTCGCATTTGTTTGAAATTGAGCATGTTTCAAGTTTCTTTGTGCACAAGCCTTCTAACAAATAAAAGATTGTACTTTCGAGATTATGCAAAATGGTCATCAAAAAGTAGATGGACAGATAAAAGATGCCTTGCTTGCCTTAATACTTTGGATATTCTATTCTTATTTTTGTAGGAGGCACTCATCTTTCATTTCAATAAAAGATTAGTTGACAACCAAAAAATCATTCATGCTTTCTGTTGTTGCTTGTTCTTTAACCAAAGTATATTCTCCTTTCTTAGTTTACTTGTTTCCATCCTTTTAGGCATCTATTAAGTTCAGACTTGGTTCTGTATTGCTGCTAACTTCCAATTAACCATTGAGAATGAACCCAACAAATGAACAAATGTTGTATAGCCTCTAAAGCTACATGGATATTTTTATTCAATTGTTGATAAATAAAAAAATATATATTGAGATGATTTGTTAAGGTGTCAATAATAGAGTCCTGGAAAATTTTGTTTTTATTTCAAATTTTCTTCTGGAAAGTAAGATTCTAGAAGTTAATTACAAGTAAGCATTTTTTATTTTACACATCTTAGTTGGGTGGGGTCATTAAGGAGTTGTCATGTTGTCCAAACTGTTACCAAATTCTCACTGAAGCTTTATTATGTCATTGATATATGATCAAGCAACGTTATTTTTGCTCTGATAGGCTGAATGTTCTATAAAACTGTGATTAGACCTGCTATGTTATATGGAGCTGAATGTTGGACTACGACTCAAGCACATGAGCAGAAGATGAGAGTTGCAGAGATAAAGATCTTAAGATGGATGTGTGGACATACAAGGATTGACAGAATAAGAAATGAGAATATTAGAAAGAAAGTTAGAGTTGCATCTGTTGAGCGAAAACTCCGAAAAACACATTTAAAGTGGTACAGATATGTACTTAAATGACCAATAAATGCTCCAGTTAGGTGATGTGAAACTATGACAAATATACATATCAAACGTGGAAGAGGAGACCAAAAAAGACTTGATTAACAACAATAAAATAAGATAAAATTTATTTAAATATAAATAATTATATAGTGGGAGATAGAGCTTAATGCCGTAGAAGGATCCATATAACCGACCACATCTAGTGGGATAAGGCTTGGTTGTTATTATTGTTTTGCATGTATGGAAAAAGGACATTGCATTAAGACCAAATGAAAGCCACAAAAAGAAGAAAAAGGGTGCTACGTTGACACTCGCACCAAGGAAGGAGCAAGCTCGCAAGAAGAAGTGTGCACCAAAATAATATATCATTTACAACATAGAGTTGATGAATAAAAAAACATGGAAGATCACTTAAACAAAGCTCTTAATTGAAAAAATAATTTTTTAAAAACTATCATGACTAATTTTGGAACAACGAGCACAGCCAGACATCACATGTTCACTTTTACGTTGCAAACCAATAGCCAAGAGGAAAGCTCATGCACCCTCCTATCTTGTTATCAATGTCTAGTACATTTAATTTTGACCATGCTTCATGTATTTTTTTCTAATAGCCCAGGTAGTTTACTAAATAATCTATCCCCTCCTAAGTCTTTACTATAATAATTGCCAGACAACTGTTAGGGCAAAAAAATCATTACAAAACGATTTTATGTAGGTCCGATTGAACAAATGTAATTGTTCTAAATCTCTCATTGCCTCTTTTTATCTGAGATCTAAGCCAGTATTAGCATCTCTGGCGGTTAATATTCAATGTATGACGTAATAGAACTTTAAAATATTATTCCCTTGCCTTACTATCCTAGCAACTTCTTCTGAAAATGTAAGCTTAAATGATTCTCAAGTCGCTCTGGCTACAGCCCTTAAATAATTTTCTTCAATTCAAATCATTTCTTTTCCTATTTCTACATCTAATTCATGTTTAGCAAGATAACTATAATGGATCTAGGGAAGTCATATGTAGAGACTATCTTGTAAATCCAGTTGGGTGAATACTTTTTGAGTCCCAAAGAACTATATTGGTTAAGAACTTTAAAAATGTGCCCCAGAATAAAAGATAGATAGTATGTTATTCATATTTTGGCACATTCAGAAGTGACCAAAAATTGCATCATATATCTCAATTTTAAATATACCAATTGACTCGTCTAGAACGCTAGTGAGATATTAATGATCTTCATTTCATGTGTTGTCACATTATGAATGATAATCTCCTATATTCAGTTGATTGATCAGTCAAGTGAAATCAATCCACTAATAGCGGCGATTATAAATAAGAACCCTAGGGTTTTTAATTACCCTACGCCACCTTTTCCCTTTTGGTTCATTCTCACGAAGAAAGCCTTCCCATAGTTTCATTTTATTGTATTTCCCCTATAACTTCAAAAACCCAATCAATAGATCCTAGATAACTGAATCTAAACTTCAAAATCTTGTTTTTTCTTTGATTATCAATCCTATAAAATAATATAAGCTTGTTCATGTCTTATGCCAAAAATCCTGCATATTGTGCAACAAAAGGCGATTTGCTCGCCCTCAGCACCTCCGCCAACCGGTCCCACAGCTAACACAAAGGAGGTAAATCACAAGGAGCACTTTGTGCCCAAAAAAAATCCTGCATATTGTTTATCATTTTGTTTGCATTTCATGATTTTAATCCAACTCATTAGACAAAGGTAGCAATGACATTGTGTTAGTGGATCCGATAAGGGTCCATCTCATATTGCTAATTCCTTTTGCATCTAAGTATTGACTTCTCTTTTCTTTCCAAGGAATTACAAAAAAAAAAAAAACCAAGAACAAGTGTTTAAGTTG
>JBAMHZ010361949.1:0-12457 GCA_037177395.1 Alpinia galanga
AACCTCTTGCAAAAAAAAAACGGGGTAAGGCTGCGTACAATGGATCCTTCCCCGGGACCCTGCATAGCTGGAGCTTCGTGCACCAGGCTACCATTTTTTTTTTAAATAAATTTATTGTTTGTATTTGTATAGGAACAAATCACAATGCTAGTGATTAGAAGGAGGCAATGACATAGCTAATACAACCAGAGGAGGCTGATTGTGGATATGATCTATTGAAGGTTATATCTTTCCTCTTTAAAAAAAGGTAGCCTGATGCACGAAGTTCCCGTCATACGGGGTCCCGGGAAAAGATCCATTGTACGCAGTCTTACCCTGCTTTTTTTTGCAAGAAGTTGTTTCCAAGATTTGAACCCGTGACCTCTAGGTCACAAAGCAGTTACCGTTGCGCCAAGGCTCCCCTTCCATACGATTAATCATTAATTGATTATGTTGTTGATTAATATACTGATTCTATAGAGTTGTGAGATTCATGAGTGGTGACTGTGAAGGATATATTTAAATCAATAACAATTGACAGTTGATTTTGGGTAATTCAAGAGAGTATAATGGTTGGAGTCTCATCCATGGGGTTCCCATTTTCCAGAGAGAGAAATTGAGTATGCACTTGCAGTTTGGATTTTGATTTGAGAATTAAAAGTGTCTAACATTGTTTAAAATGTTTAGACCATGGATTGAGCCAGATGTGTAGGGTTGATTGGAGCTGAAACCAAGCTCAACAAAGAATCTAAATTTACTTTAATATCCTACATTTGTTATATTTAGTTTGTTCATTCCCTTTGAATTCATAATATGTATTATTGATTCTCACAGACTGAAATTAGTGTCATGGGATAGACAATCTACTGTAAATCTTTAATTATAGTTATTATGGTGCATGTGGATGGGATGTAATCAACCGAAGATATATGTTTCATAATCACTGTCTGCCACACTAATGTTATTCATTTAAAACTCATGCAAGTAATATACTAATCTATGTATACTGATGTCATTATATGATCTAAAATTTTTGCCCATGTTTTTCTTAGAATCCATGGCATTCAAGCCGTATCTATTAGCCATTCAATTAGATAGTGAGGGAGTTGTTGGCGCAATAATGTTGTGTCCTGTAGTGGGATCAACTGTACCCCTACTAGGTGAAGACTAAATACCACTTCACATAAGACTACCCAATAAATTTTTAATCCATGCTCGCTTATGACTCATGATTGTAGTAAATGCACCATAAACATTAGTCTCACGTACAAACATTAGTCTCCTATGTGAAAGGTGTTTAGATTTTCATTAATATTTTAGTTGGATCATGCACTCTTGTGGGTGGTTGCATAGTGGTTAGTGTTCTCATTGAAGTGGTAATTAGTTGTGAAGTTGCATTAATTTGGTTCATAATACATTGATTAGTAGTTTGTTTGTTGCATTCATGATGATGCCTAAGTTGTGTTGAAGTTCATACTTACAATAATACATCCATGAACTAAAAGCTCATTTATGCCAGGTTCAGCTTAGCATATTTGCACTTACTCCTCATTTTGCCTTTAATTCTAGGAGTGGATGTTAAATTGGAAATACTAACTTTACCAAGGATTATTTTAGTTGTCCAATGAGGACATAATTTGTTTTACCACATTCTGTCATACTGCTAATAGTTAGCATTGTTGTATTAAGTTCATGCAGGTCCAGATGATGTCTATCACTCGATAATTGACCCTACATGGGATGTAACAAAAGGTTGGTAGTTGAACATAGTTGTTTGCAAAAATAAATAGCAAAACAAATCTCACAATATATGATAGGACTTTACAATGTATTTATTCAGCATATGTAAAGTGCAATACAAATATTAAGGGAGAAGGGTGAGAGATCTACTTGAATACCTCTTTGTGCTGATGTATATATATGCAGTAATGTAAAGTACTACAGTGCAGATGTACCTTTAATGTTATTGATCCAACAAAACCAGCTTTGACAATGACAGGTAACCTCAAAGAATTCAATGCTTCAGCCTTCAGATTCAAATCCTTAAGCACAACGTCACCTTTATAATAAAAATAAAAAATAAAAACACACAAGCAAACAAACAAATAACAAATAAATGATGTGGGTAAATAACAAAATGTGAATATAGACAATGAGAAATGCAAGACAAAACATAATCATTATACAGAAATAAGAAGTCATTTGTAGATTTTCAATGAAAAAACTAGATGAAGTCATTAGAAGTGAACCATGAGCATGATTATGCAAAGAATAATCCAGTGGTTAATTTTTTTATTCAACAAAGGGAAGAAACAGCATAAGGAATCACAACAATGAACACAATGATAAGTCAGACTAATAGTGGG
The DNA here is from genome assembly GCA_037177395.1 of Alpinia galanga. NCBI lineage: Eukaryota > Viridiplantae > Streptophyta > Magnoliopsida > Zingiberales > Zingiberaceae > Alpinia > Alpinia galanga. The sequence continues at coordinate 2,346 of JBAMHZ010361949.1, forward strand.
GAAAAAATGAGAAAACAACCTTGATAAAAATACACAATCAATGAAAGTAAATATAAAACTTGCAAGTGGAGAACAGATAGTTGATAACTCTGTTACCAGGAATATTATGCCTTCTACCTGTGTAGACACAGCACAACACAGCTGTGGAAAGAGAATGCCATGGCAAGCACTTAGATCACTATGCCACTTGATAATTTGTTGTGTTTCACACCTCAAATTCAGACCCATCCTGGTTATCCTTACCCAAGTCGGAGTAGCATAGATAGCAACAAGGACTTACAATATCATTTCAGCATTTCTTTTTGATACCCATGAAACCATTCATCACAATTTTTTTTCAACTCTCAAACACTTGACAAGACGGGAATACAGAACTACCTGTGAAATTATGCAAATTATCGCTGCACATGGATATTGTTCAGCAACTGGCAGCTAGCATTAGCCAACAAACCAACTCGACTATATTAGTTTATATATATAACAGGAAACCTTTTTGATAGAGTATCGCTTTTCACTAATTGTTATTAGGAAGGATGCCATAGAATCCTGAAATGGAACAAATACCAGGTGCCAGCTTGTTTTTTTTTTTTAACAATAGGAAGACAAATGACTAAATGGTGACACATCGTGCGAACGAATTTACTAAGAAGGATAATAAAAGTGACCTAACAACTGAAAAAATGTAAAGATATATCAAGTGGCAAAAGACTTGGAAAGAATATATGGAAAAGACTGAACTCTTGACTAAATATTCAATAGTTATGCTGATCTACCTACATAAATACCCATTCAGTCATTCTATCAAAAAATTTATACAGCTATTAGTGACTGAGGAAGCTGCATGGTGGTCTGCAGAACCAAATTTATTCTGGTCAACAACTATGACAGGACATAGATGATTCAACTTCAGAGTGCATTAGAGGTAGAATCTATGGCCAATCTTCTAGACCTCAAGATTGCAATGTTGAATGGATTTGATGGATCATTGTGGAAAGTTATCAGTTTGTAATTTCAAGTTATGAGATATTTTGGTTATGGTTATGCTATGTGCATAATATTGTGTTTGTAGTAGAGAAGATTGAGTGTGTACTCGTTTTTGAGTTAGAAATCAAGGAAAGATGGTGCCATCAACTTCTAAGAAGAGAAAAATACGAGTTTTTCACTTAGAGTTTGACCCAAGAGAAGTATTGGGTTGACATTGGGTTAAGTTGCAAAGTCTGTTGGTTAGTCCAGGTTTACATTTGAGTTGAAATTTGTCACTGATATATGTTTGGTTTCGTGAAGTTATGTTTGAATCCGTTAGAGGTATAGGTTTATAGGGTTATTGGTATACTGGGTGTAGTCCCTAACTAATATTTGATGTTTAAGTTTCGATATTGAGCCCTATATATACATGTGAATATCCTTTTACAAGAAAGTAATATAATATTTTTACCCCAAAATCAACATGGTATCATAAGACTCCTTTTAGGGTTAGGGTCTCTAAAGTAAGTATTCCTCTTGGAGGATGCCACCATGGCTGTTGAAAGCCTCCCCTCATCCAACCCATCTTCTTCCAACTATTTGTAGTGCACACTCCTAGCCCCCCTCCACTTGTCTCCACCCATCATCATGCACTGCTCAAGCTCATTATTATCCATGCTACAAGCTCTCTCCTATACATTCCCCTTGCGTGAGTGCTCTAGCAACTATCCCTGTGAAGCTTTTGCCAGTAATGATCTACCGCCAACAGTGTGCAACTAGCATCAACTGTGTGCATCACTGCCAAAGCCTCCATTGACCAAATACAAGGTTACTTGCCCACCCACCATCATTTAGTAGCACTTTTTGAGAATTGCACCATCATTAGCCCCAAAATGCATGTTACTGTCCATCTAGCTTCACTTTTGCAGTCTGAAAATATACTCTCTCTCACGTGATCTACATTTTTTTTCAACCACTCTTGTTATTCCTAATGTCTAAGGGCCTCATCTTTCCCTCATGTTTGTTCATTTCTCCCTCAATCAAATCTGCTCTAACAGTAGATTTGTATGTATCAAGCAACTAATCTACCAATTTATTCTCTTCAAGTTTGTTCTCTTTTTGCTTCTCTTTTTTGTGCTTATCATCCACCTTTTATGCTTGCTATCCTACAACTGAAGCAGACATTATTCTGGTCCTTTTTCTCTCCCATGACTTGTAGTTTCCTTCTTAAGCGATGTAGTAGTGCCAAGGGGATCCAATGGTTCAACTTCATATCTCTCCAGTATCTTGCTCTTCTCTACATTTCTTTCTTTTCTTCCTTTAGTCCATCCCTTCTCAATTTGCTGTACACCCTATGCATTTGCCTTCCTTAAGCCTAGACTTTCTCAAGTTACTTCCAGCACTTTCAGACACTATTTTTGTTCCTTCTTCCACCACTTTCCCTCTTCAGTGAAAACAGGGTGTTTCAAAAATGATCAAATTGTGGTATCCATTTTCCTCCAGTAGCTTGAGTATCCATCTTGTCCCTAATTTTATTATGCGCTTATATATGCTCCACTTCAAGGAGAATCCCACCTAAGAAATCTGTCCTAAGATCCCTTTTCATCCTCATTTCACTTTGTCCTCTCTTATGGTATGTTGCTACGAGGTTAAACATATCATTGATTGTGTCTTGATTTGAAATCAAAGAGATCATTGGTTATATGCATAACTACATATGTTTTATTTAAGATACATGTGAATAGTATGTTTTCCATTTTGTCCTAGTCATGTCTTAATCTACATTTTCTGAATTATGTATCACAAATAGTATCTATGTTCTAGGTTGAGAGGAGCATTAGAGCATTTAGGTTAATAGGGTTATTAATGTCGTGGATTTAGTCCTACAATGATATTTTAGGTTTAGAGTTTCAATATTGAACCATACATATGCATACAATCATTCTTTTACAAGAACGGAACATAATATTTCCTTTTTCCTAACACTTAATAGGATCTATAGCATCCTTGACAATTCTTCTTGGGTTTGACATTTGATATTGGATTTTGTACTTCCATATCATGGTTAATCTTTGTTAACCCCAAACCCCAAGTATTGATTCTATTCTGAATGGGCATTTGCTCTAGTAGTGGTTAGAGTTTATGTATCTGACAATCTAAAGATTATTGTTTCTCAGATTTAAAATGTGTCTCATTAACTGCTATTGATGTGGTCCATTGAAGATTCATATATGTGTGATTGGGTTGATCTTGAATTAGTGTGTTGCAATTGATCATTTTTTAATATCAAACAGTAATTGTTTTTTTTTTCCTTCAACACAAAAATTTTAGTATTATATATCTATCATCTTATGAATCAAATATTGTTAGTATGATATGTGATGTCTGATTTGTGATCATCGAGTGGTGTCAGATTTTATTGTGACTCCAAGTACAGAGGTTTTGGATACACTATAAACCCGTTGGATGGGAAAATTGAAATTGACTTTGATTTGACTCAGTCCCAATGATTTAGAGTAAAGTCTGATCCAAATGTGAGTTGGATGGAACACGACTTAAATGAAGTCTGATAAAGAACCTCAATTTTTCTCAATTCATCTTACGTTTGGCCTGTTCTAAATTAATTGGTCATGTACAGCCACTGCTCATGCAATAAGATTGCTGATTTTCATTAATTTGCATTCATGTGGAGTCACATGATCTATGTTGATTATAGTGGTTATTATATATGTTGGCAGGATTGTAATGCATTGTGGCAGTGTATCATGTTGATATTGGCAGAACATGATGTCATGTTTGCATCATACTTAGCTGCGTTGGTTGATATGCGAGGATTATTAATGGTAGTTATGTCATGATCCAAGACTTTGGCCATTGTGTTTTTGGAACTGATTGTTTGGCTTCCAATCGTTATATATTGATTATTCATATCAACATTCAATTTGATGTTTGGACACAACAGAACTGACTATAGTGTGTATAGTTATACTCCTGTTGGGCTAGCATGTACCACTGCAAAGGAGTGGGGAAACTTGAATGATTTGGGTACATGATTGCCCATGATTTTACTTATATCACATGATTTAAGATGTGTGCAAGGGGTGTATGAATTTTTCATGCCGTTTTTGTTTATCATACACACTCATGTAGGTTAGTTGCACTGATATAGTGATTAGTGATGTAATGCACCTATTAGTTGCTGAGACACATTCATTAGTGATGTGTGGTAATGTTGCTGATGGTGTTGATGATGTACCTTTGTTGCTGAGCCATTTTCATATAAATGAGCATCTTCTTGTTGTATTTCTATATGGTACATTTGTGCTTAATCCTTGTTTTACCTCCAATTTCTTAATAGGATTAGTTGCCTGATATACTATCTACTTTATATTTTTCTCTAACTAATTGTTAGTAATTGTTGCGTCAAGATTATGCATACTTAGGCATGGCTACCGGTTGGTAGATTGAACCAAAAGGAGGATTATTTACTAAGAATTAAAAATAATATCAATTGGAAGTGGTGAACATATAATCTGAGTCCAGCTCAAATAAACAATATACAACAAATTTAAACCAGGAAATGTGGGCAACTGAAGAGAACAAGGAAAACATAGAAAGCAATTCCGAAATAGACAGCAATGAATTCATAAATGATTTTACCAACCTTTCCAAACACTTATTCTTAGAGCATCAACAGAAAGTCCCTCAACGTACTCTCCCAAATATTTCCGAAGTAGATACAAAACCTAGTGTAGTTAAAAAGGGGAAAAAAGTTGAGAACTTGTTGACTTAGATTTTTAACATGACCTAGCATTATAATATGATTAATCATCCAAGATATTAAATGAACAATAGTTACTGTACTAATAAATGGTTCAGTAAAATGTTCAAAATGAAACCAGTGAAAATCAATTAAACATATGCTACAAAAAGATTAACTAGAGGAGCTACCCTTCTCTTCTTACCTCTATGATCAAAGTCCTAACTTGCATATAAAGTGGTTACATGTAAGTGTTTAAATAAGCGACAGGGTACAACCTTATAACAGATTTTTGTTGTTTATCAGCATTTACATTTGATGAAAATGCTAGCAGACCCTGGAAATGCTTCAGTATATGGTTTTATCTAGTATTGCCGTCTAATCTGGCTGTAGATTTATAAAAACAAATGAAAAATAAAAATGAAAATCAAACCTGTTCAGAAAGTCATTGCTCTAACAAAAATGCTTTAATCTAAAATTCATTTCTCACGAGGTGCAAATTACAAATATAATTTTACACAATCCCTTTTATATTATTCACTTATCTACTTCTGTGGCTTGTCTCAGAATCTTAACTCATAGCACGAGACTAACAAAGGAGAACGAAGTCTTTATCAATGCCTGTATGAATCATTATTAGTACTGGTGCGTCAATATCTTCCCAACACATACAGATTTTTGTGCTCAAATAAATAACCTCTAGCGCAATAGATTTCGTAAATTGATTGTTATACTGTTAATAAAACAGGGTCTAGATACTGTAGCTATTTTTTCATTGTAATTTTTACTGTAACAAAATTAGATCGATGTCAATTTGAGACTGCTATGTATGTCAAACATCCAATTAGATAAAATAAAACATAAAAAATAAACTAGATTTATAAATAACTCTGCCTTGAGTCTCGACCCTTGGCCAATGATGAAGTTCAGTATTTAAATTTTTGTTACTAGTGGCAAATTACTAATGATGTTGAAGTAAATGGGAAGGGTCGTGTTTGTATTTCTGATCCAAGGAGCCCTAACTACAAGTAATAGAAACCCACAGAAAACAAATCACGAAATAACTGAAAACGATCGATAAAATTCTTACGTGAGCTTCAAACATCGTGCCTCCTGAAGGAACGGATTAATAGGACACGCTAAACATCCATGCCCAAGAAGACTACGATCCATGAAGTATGCTGCGAGTGCTTCACCAAAGCGGGGAAAGAACACGGTGGGATGGCGATCCTCGAGGTTCCCGATGGCGGCGGCATGGATCTCGAAGGAGACAAGGAAGGAGCGGGAGACCTAGGCCAGTGAGCGAAAGTCTCGCGGATTGCCGGTGAGGAAGGTTCTTCCAGCAAGGGATTAATCGAAGGACTCAAAAACCTGATTGCCGGCGAAGCGGACGAACTCGAAATGGAAACGAGTTACTAGATGATCTCGCAGACCTCGAGGGCGAGAGAACGGGATCGGGGAAAACAAATCTGGCTAGTCGTGGAAGCGCAGCGGCGACGGAGGCGGGAGAGGCGACGATCTAAAGGCGATAAAATGGTCGAGAGAGAGAGAGGACGCGTTCGGGAGACGAGAGGATTAATGCCGGATTGACAAAATGATGTTTGAAACAAATATTTAAGGGAAAAAAACACATAATAATACTAATAACTGGTTTGCCTGCTAATGTTAGTAAAATTAAAATAATAATTGTCGTATTATCCACGATTATTTAAAATTTTAAAATATATCAATTTAGCAACACAAACTAGTCCGATTTGATTATGCTACGTTTACCAATATGTTTATTGGTCAAGGTCATGAGTAAAGATGTATATTAGTTTAACATAAATTGGGATAATAAGAAACTATAATACTCTTTGTATTAATGCAATTTATTTGTCAGAAGAAAAAAAATGTTTATACACATTAGATGATTTCTTTAATCTAAAATAATGTAAACTGTAATATTACGGTGGATATATTATTTTTGACTAATTTCATGGGTTAAAGGGATTCCTCGATGAAATATATTGTAATACTAATTATGATTTAACATGAGTATATTATTAATTATCATCCTTGATTAAAAGATAGAACTAAATTAATGATCAAATGTGGAATATATAATGGCTGATGTGGTAAGGCCATATGTTTAGTTAAGTCAAAATTAAAGTCGGCCCATTTATATGGTCAAAATTACACCATTTCAGTTCGATCTCAACAAGATTTCGACTAAACTCAGTAAGACTTCGGCCGACCTCGGTAAGACTCCAGTCAATCTTAACAAGATTTTAATCGACTTTAATAAGACTTTGGTCGACCTCAATAAAGACTTCAGGCGACCTTAGTAATACTCCGATCGAATTCAACAAAGACTTTGGCCAACCTCAACAAGACTCTGACCAACCTCAATAATGATCGGTCGACCTCAGTAAGACTCCGACCGACCTTAACAAAGACTTCAATTGACCTTAGCAAGATTTCAGTCAATCTCAACAAGGTCTCGGCCAACCTCAGTAAAACTTCGGCCGACCTTAACAAGGTTTCAGCCGATCAGCCTCAGCTTCGGCCAACCGGCCTCAGCCAAGCTTTGGTCGAACTCGGCGGCACACCTCTCCAAGATTCTATGATCTCCATGAAGGCACATCCTTCTACGACTCTATGATCTCCACAAAGGCACATCCTTCCACGAATGCACACTCCTCCATGATTCCATGATCTCCACAAAAGCATATTTCCATAATCTCCTCCAAAAAGTCACTTATTCAGACACGTCATATTTATTTTAAAAGGCATGTCCTCCTTTTCCAATATAAAGTCACAAGAATGAGAGCATATGAATCGAGTACTCTCTATATTTTTTTTACTCTCTTAGTTTTTCATTGTCTTCTTCACTTTCTGACTTAAGCTTCGAAAGGATTTAGCCGAGGCCACTCTCGATCTCCTCCTAATTTATTTCTAACCTTGAAAGATTAGTCGACCTTGAATGATCACAGCGAAGGAACCAGAAGTCACCGACTCGACCAAATACTCTCAAAAGATTAATCTATTTTATCCCTGATTTCGAACTGAATCAACTATAAAAAATACTTTCTTAATGATTTTTTTTTTTTTAACCTTTAAACTAGCCATTAAGCCGCTAGATGTGTAGGAAATTGATTTTTTCCATTTAATTGCTAATTATTTTTTTATCTCGAATTTAGTTTCATTTATATTGTATAAGTTCTTTATATTCAAATTATAAGGAAATTAAACCAAAAGAAAATTACAAATTCAAATGTTTGTCATAACATCTTTGTTCTAAGTCGATAAGTCATAACTATATAGCTCTATTTCTATAAAGATATTAAAGCACAGGACTGACCTCTCCGAGGAAGTCAACACGTTGATTTAATGTTATGTCGGCACATTAACACTTGCACTTTTGGAAATCTATAAAAGCTCACCAATTATGTTTAGGAGTTCTTATGTAACAAATTTAACAATAATAAATTTTTTTATTGGTTGTATTCTACAAGTCATAGGTGGGCGAAGAGCCTCCGTTATTGCATGGTACGCTTTGTGACGATCTTGCAAACATTGAAGTTGCCACAAATAAATTAAAATAACAATTATCAATTTTATTTATAAAAAAAAATATGGAACCGCTACATTAATAGTTTCCCACCGCTGCCCCTACATATGGAGGGGGATAAATCAGGAATCCAGAGCGGCCAGCACAGAAATACAGAGTCATCGATAATCTAACAGTGAAACTCAGAAATCGATCTTTTACCCTTTCGGACTTTATAATTTTATTTATAAAGTACAAAGATGGGGAGACGTTTAATGTTTTTGTCGATTAGAGATTAATATTAACCTATTAATGTGTTGAATTAATTTATAACCCACCCAAATCCCATTTCAAATTGACTAGCCTAAAGTCCTAATTAATCAATTAGATAAGATAGTCTATTAGGATAATTGACTATAAAAAATTTATTCGATTAGATAATCAAATAAAATACTATTGAAATTCAAAATAAAACCTTGATTGAGAAAGACAAGAATATCATACAATATACTTATGTGATAAACATTTTAATTAATAAAAATGTTAAATTAGCTAAGATAATCATTATAAAATTAGCCTGCTGAAATTAAATTAAATAATTATTTGAAGCCACCTACTACGATAAAATATTTGAATTCTAAAATTACATTGATACTGTTTAATTTGTGTAATTTCATTTTTAATTTGGTTACAAGTCTTGACATTGAAGCTTTGTTGACCATATACCTTAAGTTTCTTAGTTGTTTTAATATGACTGTGAGATTTTTTCTTATTAGGAATTTTTCCATCTCCAGTAATAAATAATAATAATAAAGTTTTTTCAAACACGACTCGTCTTGTAAGCCCGTCGAATAGAAATGTATAAATTTCAAACCAGGTTACAAGATATTAATAACATATTAATTATTATCGTTTGTTTTATTGTTTTGTTTATATTGCACAATGTAGATTAGTTAATCACCACTAGAAGAGGGTGAATAGTAATTCCTCCAAATTGATATCGTTCGTTTGTTCATCTATGATGTATATTAGTGCGCAACGGAATATAGATAAATACAATAATAATAAAGACAACAAGCACAATACACAAGATATAACGTGGTTCGAAACTCTAATTCCTACTCTACGGCAATCCTTAAAACGGATCAAACTCAAACCAAAGTTTACCTCATTTTAGTTCAAACCAAGGTATAACAACCTTCTTACAACCAAATATAAGAAAATACAAGTAGGATACAACATACGAATGAAATACAAGTAAAGAAACACTTTACAATAATTGAATGCTTACTTAAGTATGCTTGTAGTCTTTGGTTGCTTTGAGATGACTTGGAGGTTTGAATTGCAACAGTAAATCCCCTTCAAGAACCCTTAAAACTAATAGCCCTCTCTTTTCCATAAGATCCCTTTATAAAGGCTTCAATTGAGCTGTTTGTCCGTCTATCAATCGATTGTTAAACCTCAAAATTGAAGTTTACTCCTCCAAGTGTGAACCAGTAACTCATCTTAGCCTAAACCTAAGTGTTCAAGTCACTTTCATTAGCCTCACGCCTTTATGCTCTAGCCTTCAAGTGCCTCCAATTTAGAGCTGTCAAGCGGGCCAACCCGTGGTGGGGCGGGTCAACCCATCGTAAACCCAACATTTAGCGGGTTGAAATAAACCGGCCCGCCATTTCGGCGGGTTGAAAAATTCCTAACCCAACCCAACCCAAGGCGGGTTGCGGGTTAGGCGGGCCGACCCGCGGGCTATAATTTTATTATATATCAAATTTTTTTATTTTCATCAAATTTGATTTATAACCATTTGATCCTTTATAGTGCATACGGAAGTCATCCTAATATTCTCTCTACTCTTCT
>JBAMHZ010362167.1:0-12456 GCA_037177395.1 Alpinia galanga
ACAGAAGACAATGAAATGTGATAATAATGAGTCAGTCTGTGTTACCGAAATGCAAGAGGAATGAACATCGAAATGTGAGAGCAATGAACATCATCAATTCCTTTTCGGGGTGTCTATCCTCCTGCCGCATTAGCCCTTGGTTGGGCACAAAGTGCTCCTCGTAATTTACCTCCTCCGTGTTGGCTGTGGGACCGATTGGCGGGAGCGCTGAGGACAAGCGAATCGCCCTTTTGCACAATGAACATCATCAATTTGCCCCTAGAGTTATAGTGCAATAATAAAGTATCCAGCTCGGCTCTTAGAAATCTACAATTAGTCCACAGCTATGATACATTTACAAAATTTTCCTTTAAATAGAGTGATAAACCATGAATACTGTAACTGCTGAGACTATCTACACAAACACTTCTTCTTGTATTCTGATGATCGGTGAAAATCCATTAGAATTCTTGCAACCCTAAAGGATCAGTGGGACATAACCGATCATCCCTAAGATTAATCTGGTCGAAGATTTAAATACCTGATGCTAATATAAAAAAAAAATCACCAACCATCAACATAGACAAGCTAGGGTGGTGTCAACACTTATCTCAAAAGGGTATATGAATATAACACTACTTGCTTTCACTAAATGCTAATGGTAATACAATGCAAAGTTTGAGGAGAAATATAGGCATTAAACAGCAAGAACAGCCATCTGAGAGCTAGCTGATAATGGTTACATGTTTAGGAACACTCACTCTGAAGCCTTTTTAAAGCTTCTACAGTCGTGGTTGGATCAAGTACCTAAAATAACTCAAACATCAAAATCAGTACATAAGCCAAAAGAGAGTACCATGAACAAAGAAGTGAGAATTTCCCAATTACAAGGAATAAATATCATCACATCAACAGAAAACTCGAACGGTGGATACTAATTCGGATAAGCTACAGAGACTAAACTCTTAGTTGTGATAAATTCTACTTCGTCTTCCTCTAACCTTTGTATGACACTGATTTATTCAAGTTGCTTAGTTATGTCTCTTTGATCACACCACTCTCATAACTTCGGAACAATGAAAAACGGAACCATTGCTAATGTGATACCGATCAATAACTCCAGGACCATCATAAAGTATTAGTTGAACTTGAACTGGATTGTATAAAGGATTACATTACAGTAATAGGTTGAAACTAGTGGGAATTCTTAGTAGTTAATATCACAACAGCTCTATGGGCAAGCACATGAACTAATCTAGAATAACCAAAATATATCTCAAAGAAGCAGAAGTTCAAAAAACACATCTCAGAGTAGTGAATGGAACCAAAAAATATTGTTGGTTGACTAATATCTACTGAGAAGACTAAAAATAACATTCATCATTACACCGAGAAAAATTTCAGAGATATGTTAACAGTAGAGCTGTGTAATGTACGTGTGAGAATTTTAAGAACCTGTAGGCTTGTTTTTTGAAGTGTAATCTTGTGTCGCTGAAATCCCCTACACAAAAATAAGAATGTTGATGCACAATAGCAATTGGAATGTAATAGTGCAAAGACATGGCATGGGAAGCACTAATCCAAACCTGTTGGACTTTAGAAGGATCCATCACTGCACCAGCAGTTTTCAGTTGTCCATAATTCTTGTCCTAAAAAAGAATAGTTGTTTAGGGAAGCCAGAGTACAACCTCCCAATTTATTACAATAAGAATCAGCAACCATCACTAAGAAAATACTCTCAGTAATCATCTATTTTAAAAATAATAATAATAAAATTAAAGTTCATTTTTCTTATGCAGTTGACTGGGCACCAATAGTCTATCCTATCTAATGGGATAAAGCTTAATTATTGTTTTAGTTGATTGGGCACCAGTGAAAAAAATAGAACATCAATAACTAGTACCCTTTGGTCTCATCACAGCAAAGAACACTGAAAAAAATAGAGGCAGCTGGACATGCTAGCTAGGCTGGGAAAGAGTACTCTATCTATGCCAGCAACTCAAAGGATATGATACTATAATATTAGACCTCTGTCCTGTAAATCATTATGCTTTATAGAATAACAACCATCTACTAAGGATGACAATTGTCATAATTTTTTCTTCCAAGCAAGAGGATAATATATAGATAGAAGATGGTTTCTGAAGTGGCACAATCAGAAGTTTATTTGTCATTTAGTTGTCAATATTTTTCAAAAAAAAAAACCACTAAATGTGGAATGTTGTTGCCTTTTAAGATTCTAATATATATTTCAGAACATTTGCACAAAATGGGGCAAAGATGGAAGAAAATTAGTAAATGCATTGAGATCAATTTTCTATTTATTAGTATCTCAATAAAATTTGCTATGCTGTGGAACTTACTTGCCGATGTGGTTGGACTCCACCAGAAGCTTGATACTGAACAGAAAAAAGTAAAGTCAAATATTGGGGGGAAGCTTGTAGGATACAAAATGTTCACTATCAGTGGGTTGAAGAAGTTGCAATTGCACCTGTTGCCTCGGCATTTGAGGTTGTACTTGTTGAGCTGGCAAAACTTGCTGGGTTGGTTGAACTTGTGTATGCGATTTGGGATCAACCTGTGATGGAAGCAGCTGGAAAGAAAGTTTTTGCTGCTGCTGCTGCTGCTGCTGCAACAGAAGCAACTTCTGCTGTTGTTGCTGTTGCTCAAATAGCATCAATTCATCAGGCTTCTCCCAATGGCACAGTAATCGTTTGGTTATCTGCAGCTAACTTGGAATCCAAATATATTATTAGGTTGCCTGAATAATACCTTACTCTCTTGTGTAACACTATTATAGTAATACTTAAAGCCGTCTGGAGATGTATGCTCTGTCCAATTGCAAGTTATAGGAACTGTAGGTGAAGCATTTACTGCAACTGTAAGAGTTGACACAGTTGTAGGGATGACTGAAGCAGGCATGGTGGCAGCTGTGCTAGGAGGAATTAATGTTGATTGTGATCCACCCCATGCAGACTGGACAATAAATGTTTTAAACTTGTGCACATATGTAAAATTTGTAGTATAACACAGGAATGAAGACAGATATAACAAATGTACACACTTTTTAAGTTGTAATTATAGAATAACACAGGAATGAAGAAAGACATAACAGATGTAACACACCTTTTAAATCAATGTAGACACTTTATTTCATGAAAGACCCTCGTACACTTCTAGGAGGAAAGGAAGTCTAAGTACATAATCCATCGACGATTGTTTTACCTGAAATTTAGCGGCCTCAGATACTTGCTGCTGCTGCTGCATTTGCTGAAGCTGCTGTTGCAATTGGAAAATTGCTTGTTGTGATGATTGGAAGCTAGACTGTAAAGCTAGTGCCTGTTGTTGGAGCAGCATCTGGGGTACTTGTGATGGAAACTGTTGAATAGGCTGCTGAAGCATTTGAGGTGCAACATTAGACACAGAAAATTGTGAAAGATTAGCAGTAGCAGGCATTGCTTGTGATTGTAGGCTTAAAGGAACTTGCAGGATCATAGAAGAGGCTTTTTGTGGATGTAAAGGTTGTGAGGATGCTTGCCCACTCAATCCAGGTAACTGCTGTGATAGTATGTTCTGGTTGGAGGATAAGCCATCGGATTGAGGAAGTTGAAGCTGTCCAAGATGCTGTGGAGGTGGCTGCAAATTAAGCAAATGTGTGTGGGAAGTAGGCCCTTGCTGGGACTGCAGCTTGAGAGGCAGCAGGAAGTTTTGTGGGTGTATCATCGGCTTCTGCAATGGTGATATTTGCTGGGCACCAAATGAAGGGGCTGCTGCCATTGAAGGATTAAATCCCTACAAGAGCAGCAATTATATTAAATTCAAAATGCTGAAGTTATTAGTGAATTTGTATTATAATAGTCAACTGGAATCACAATAATACCGGCTGTGATGGTGGCACTGAAAGACTCGAGACTGGCCCAGTATTCGAAACAGCAGTTGGTCCATAAATGCCAGGCTAGACAACAAGACATATTTCATAAGCGAGAGAAAAAAAAAAACACGGCCACCAAGCTAGAAGATTTCAATACTAACATCTGAAGTGGTTGCGATGGGGGCACCTTTGACTTGCAAGGTAGTTCCAGATCCATGTGGATTAGACTGAGAAGCTGGACCGAGGAAATCAGAACTCAGTGACTGCCAAGAATCAGCTGTTTTACTCCCATTTCTTGGTTCATCCAAATTCGCTGTTGGCCTGAAACCAAAAGTTGATGGAATTAACAGCTTACAAAGAATATTAAATGTCACGGTGAAATATTGAAAGGTGTGGAATTTTCAGTAAACATGCAACTGAGTAGAATTCTGCTTGCTTTTTAAAAATCAGATTTACACAGGGTTATAGTTTGGAACAATACATACTCTACAGTTGGCAAAATGTTATAAAAGAAGACATTAATCACCAAGTTATGTTCACATAATTTTTTTTAAAAAACAGCTCTGAAGAAAAAGATTAGTAATCCACAGCTAGGCCTTGTGCAATGATAGCTAGTAATGTTAACAAATTGCAAAAATATTTTGATGTATTTAAACTCAGTATTAGAAAAATCTTTAAAAGCATGCATCCTGTAATAGAAATCTTGTCCCCATCCTATTTTCACTAAGTTGTTAGTGAACAGTGCGATATATCATCAGTTTATGCACACATATATACATACAGCATACATACATAAAGTAACTTTCAGTGCTTCATAAGAAATATTACTCTTCTTGACCATCCTTATACAGTTTTGCTTCTGAACCAAGTAGTGCAAAACCTATAGGATGAAACTAATTTACATTCTTCAAAGAGTCTAAGACTAATTCAGGGGGGGGAGGGAAATAACCACCAAAACATAGGAATCATCCACAAGTCAACATTACCCTTTATTTTTAACTGAAAATTTAAACATAACATTTGCATATGCAGTCCATTGTACCTGATAACTAATGCTGCATCAGATCGAGGACTAAGACCAGGTCCACCAAATGGAGGTCCATTCCTGAAATTAACAAAGTGCACTAAATTAATGTGAAGGAAAAGGTAAGTTTACAGGCAGAAGTTACTCCTCTAAGATTAAACAGAAGTGAAAACCTCTGGTCCACAGTCCTAGGCCGCTTTGGATCAGCAAATCGAACAACCAAGGGTTGGTCACATCCCTAATGGCCAAGAAAAGAAAGGCTCATCATTATGCTTAGCAAAATAAAGCACCTAAAGGAAAAATTACCCTCATCACAAAAGTTCCATTAAGAGCACTCAAAGCTGCAGCTGCCATCTCTCTATTTGAGAATTTAACAAAGCCACAACCTTCATATTGAAAATATATTACAACCAATAAATAAGTAACCCTGTAAACAGCCAAAAAAAAAAAAAATCCAGAAATGCGTGTGGACATACCACGACTTTGATTTAATGCATCTCTCATTATGTAGACATCTTCAACTCGTCCATATGGAGAAAAAATCTGTCAAATATTTGCCAACAAACTTCACCAAAAAAATACAAACATATTAAACAACCTCATTGATTTGGGAAAGTAGCATATTCCAAAATTCGATGTTTTATTCAGTGTGTTTTTCAATTTAGTATAAGATTGGAAAGGTCATCTCAACACAGTGTCATATTCAACTGATTCACTTCCTATTGCAAAAACTCCATGCCATTAAGAAAGAAATCAATTTATTGATATTCTTAACATTCCCCCTTCTCATGTGGTTCTCTTCTCCTGTGGTTGGCGGACTAGATTTGGCTGGATTTGACTGTCCCAAGCCCAATAATGTTTTAGTTGTGGGGCATATATTAGGAATTAGGATTCAAGCACAAAGAGTCATGTTATATTTGATAGGATAATAACTTATCCCCAAAGTTCCATCTATTAGAATGAGATTGGTCTATACATTTATATTCTCAAAAGAAAATAAAAGGTCAAAAATTGGTTTTCTAGTTCTCATATTGGTCTATAAAAGCTTAATGGTGTCATTAAAAATATGTAAGATACCAGATTACAGAAACCTATACAAGCTTACATCCTCAATCTCCTTTGCAGTGGCTTGCTTGTTCAGCGATGCAACAAATAGTTTGTCATCAGCAGCACCTAGGAATTATATTGGTGCATGAAATATAAAATCAGAATATGCAGAAAAAGAAGTTTCAGAGTTAGCGAACAAGTGAACATAAAACTTTGGGTGCTAGCAAAAAGACTACACTTATCACCCTTCCATAGATCACCCACAATAAACAATTCTTCACAAGTCAAGCTTAATAAGTTAAAATGACAATAGACATTTCCATCCAATAACCATATGCAAGAATCAGAGCCAAGAAGAGTAACTATAGAGTGAATTTTAATTCATTTATTGCAATGTAATTTGTTAGAAAACCTTCAGATGCAATGCATGTTCCAGTGCTTTCAGTATGAAAAGCAGCATCTAAAGTAACGTGAAGTGACCAGCGCAAAGAAGTGCAAAAAATTGTTTCGCTAAATTCATTGAAATAATAAGTGTTGTGTGCAATAATTTGAATATTTGAACGCCAAAAATAGAAAGTTATGCTACTTGCTCAGGTACAGCATTAGAGATTGCATTTACAATGATATGAAGGCAAGTAAAGCCCCCTTAACTATGCATGACCAGAAGAGTTTGGTTGCAAGGTGCCCTAGCACACTGTCTGACTACCAATTTAATCGACTAAAATTAGAAATATGAAACAAATTTAATATGCAATATTAAAATAAATTAGACAAAATATAACATTCCAAACAATAAGAAAGCAATAGATTTCCATTTTTCAAGAAGTAGAAAACAAAATTAATCTTGATATTAGTGATGGCAGGTAAGAAATACCAGGATGATTTCTGTCTCCGTCAGCATATCTTACCTGAATAGGTCCTGTTCCCTGAGAAAATCAATCAAAGTTGACACAAAGTATGGGAGGAAAAAAAATTCAGTAAATATACGCTAGCAGTGGAGAAATACTCACTCCAGGTAAAGTATACCGATTATGTAAAGCCCTGATGGCTCTACTGGCTTCATCGGAAGTTGCATATTTAACAAAACAGCATCCTGCACAAAAAACTTTAGTCGAGCTAAAATACAAGATTACTTTATAGACATCATAAATGCTAGACATGCAAGGCGGACATAACCAAAACAAAGAACATATTTAACGAACACGAAAGGGCAGCCTGATGTATGAAGTTCTTGTCAATACGGAAGGGTCTATTATACGCAATTTTATATTGCTTTGCAGATTATTTTTGTGATTTGAACCCATGACTTCCAGGTCACACAACAACAATTTTACCATTGCGTCAAGTCTCCTTTTTTTCCATAAAAGGTAAAAAAGCAAATGTTGACGGAGACTAAAAGGTTCAGTCTTTTTGTATGTTAGAAAAGGTAACAAAATGTTTTCTCAACTTTCCAAACAAGTAAAGGAGGCTCATGATCCTCAACAGACTTCACACAAATGAATGGAATGATAACTAATTCATAATATTGTTAAAATGAGAAACAGACAACCAAGTTCAGATTGTTAATAAGCGAAAGCTTCTTGGGTGAGATGTCATCTTGCTCATTGAACTGAGAAAGTTTTGACAGTAAACAAGGTCCTCACTGCTTTCTTTGACAACACCGGATATAGGCAGCGAAACCCAAATAAAGCAAAGATTAATAGTAAATCCATACAAAATACTAACTTGAAAGAATAGACGCAATGGTCACAATTGCCAAGGGATGAGAAAAAAAATCTAACATTAAAAATAAAGACAGCCCGGTGCACTAATTTCCCACCATGCAAGGTGCCGGGGAAGCATCTATTATACGCAGTCTTATTCTACTTTACAAGAGGCTGTTTCGAGGACTCAAACTCGTGACTTTTAGATTACAAGGCAGCAATTTTACCGTTGCGCCAAGATTCCCCTTCTAAAAAGAAAAAAACTCTAACAACAGTAAGAAAAAATAAACCAGGAAAAATATATCCTATAACATACTAACTTGAATGCATAAAAGCAAGAATAATGCTAGACAAAGGATAAGATAACAGAATCTAACATAAGTAAGAAATAATTAACCTGGAACAATATCTCAGACTCTAATGCATGAATAAAATTTGTGGTTAATACCAGATGTCTAAAATTCTCATATATACTTAAATTCAGCAGAAAATAAATGATATAGAGAGTAAAAAAATCTAAGATAAGGAATAGCTAAAAAAAAAAGAAGTCCGGTGCACAAAGTTTCCGCCATGCGGGGTCGCGTGAAAGGATCCAATGTACGTAGCCTTATCCTTTTTTTTTTTTTTGCAAGAGGTTGTTTTTTGAATTTGAACCCGTGACCTCTGGGTCATAAAACAGAAACTTTACCGTTACGTCAAGACTCCCCTTCAACATAAAGAATAGCTAACCGGGAACAATATCCCATACACTAAATGTTAATTCAGAGAATTAAATTCCTGAATTCCAATATACTTCCAGACCTACCTTAGATTGAACAAAATTTGTGGATGGGACCCTGATGTCCAAAATTTTCACAGAAATACATAAATCTTGCTAAATACATGATATATTCCTGGTATTTTCACAAAAGAATTAGTTGCAACTAGATGAGGCATCGGATCATCCAGAATCAAATCAAAAACTACATTAAACAACAAGACTGATCACCACAATGTACCTAATAATAACCTTCCGTTACATGCATGGGATCAGGAGCATAGCAACTTCACTTTGTCAAGTAATATGTTATCCCCAATTCCCAAGATATCCCAACGTAATTCCTAAATGACAACAGAATCACATGCATACACTGGCCATGAAGCAAGGCCGAGCAACAGAAGGGTAAAAATATTAGAAATCTCAGAAGTGTGATTAGCTGACACAGGTCTGTCACAAACAACTTGTATAAGTTTCTTGTCTAAGAATGTCCTCTGTATGAACTATATTTAAAAGGCCCCTTTTAATTATAGTGTAGAATCTTGAAAGGACACCAAAATAATGCACTAACATCCATTTAGAAAGATTCTTGCTCAAGAGAAGTCTCTAAAAAATGTAAATAATAGTAATAAAAGCCAGCAAACATGCAACAAGTTGCAAAACTTAATGTCATACAACTGTATGATCTATTAATGCACTAACATTGATTCAGCAAGATTCTTGCTCAAGAGAAATCTCTAAACAATGTAAATAATAGTAACAAAATCCAGCAAACATGAATGTAGCATGCATCAAGTTCCAGAACTTAATGCCATACAATTGTATGATCTATTTTTTTCATGCGTATTCAGAACATATAGGGAAAATTACACTACTGGTCCAACTCGGAGAGAAGCGAACTTATGTGTTCTGCTTATTGAACAAGGTCTATGGTCAGTCCATACCCTGGATGTATAAGGTGCCCTCTAGGTGATCTTATAGTTCTTATGGAACTGGAGACAATAGGGTTATCCGTGGATTTCCTTTCCTTTCACCAGATTAGTGCATCAATGTATTTACAAGGGCCAAATTAATCCTCTTCCCTAAGTATTCCAGATAAAGGAATCATAATTGAAATATCCAATTGATACCCAAACAAAAATTGCATATTTTTTTTATCCTCAATATTTGAAAAAGAAAAACTAGGCATTTCTATTAGCAGAGACAATGTGACTGAAGGCAAAGCGTCTATGGCAGCCACTTGGTGCCATGGGGAACAACAATAGTGTCCCTCTTAACCAAAGTGTTTTATATTTTGCATTAAATTTTCTGGAGTTGTGTCTTTATAGCCTCTATTCGTCAACCTCTCACTGTCCATGAGTGATCCAGCTTAGCACACCGCTATCTCACCAACCTCTGCCTATGTTCCTTCCTCTGTCTGCTCTTCATCAGCCATCGCCCATGCCTCTGGACATACAGGGTGGGCCTTATGCTAACATGAACTGATTCGTCAACCTCTTTCACTGTCCATGAGTGATCCAGCTTAGCACACCACTATCTCACCAACCTCTTCCTATGTTCCTTCTTCCGTCTGCTCTTCATCAGCCATCACCCATGCTTCTGGACATCCAGTGTGGGCCTTATCCTAACATAAATTGATTGACAGCCAGGCTGTTGCACCTCCACTTATAAATAAGATAGATGTTCACAAACTTAGATCATCTATCAAGTATGGTTCTCCACAGACAAAGCACAAAAATTCTTGTGCACAAAGCAGAAGGTCAACAGTATCACAGATTATAATGGTCTTAGAAAAACAAAGAACCAAGCTCAAAAGCACCCAGTTACAAATACATGCAGGCTTCAATTGGGAGAAATGAGATCAAATAGACATCTGACTAGAACAAAAATAACACATTTTAGGTTTGAGATTCAAGAAGCTCAAATGTGTGGCTAGAAAAGCTCGCCAACATATTTTCCCATAGTTCCCTCACATAATTACTGTAGTATTTCAATGATTTTAATGGAAATAAAAATGAATTGCAAGATCATCTCAACTTTTCTCATGAAGAATTAACCAGAGACAATGATAACGTGACGCTGGCCAAAAATATAGCCACCAGATCACATTACAGCACAAACAGAACAAGTTAAGCATGTAGTGGGAGTCTGGCACCACATAAATAACCATGCTGCCAGAAAAGGTATATGACCATAAAGTCAGAGCAATAGCAATTTTTCAATTCAGAGCCATCCCAAAGCCATGAATGTTTACTCAACAAGCATGTATCTTATTGTAGAATAGCAAACACATAGATGAATCAGGTAAAAAATTGATTTTAGAAAAAGGAAATTATAAGCGTCGTCAATAGAGAATGATATAGAAATGGGGAAAAAAAGTTTCTTACAAACTCAAAGTAGGAAGGACCAAACAGAAAATACATCAGCAAAGAGAGCATCACGATCATCCCACAATGACCATAGAATTTTATTTAAATGATCGAACACAGAGTGCATAACATTATATGCACAGCATCAACCACCATTTGCCACAGTAACAAACTAAGACTCAAGAAATAAGATGACAAATGGCAAACCGACATTCAATTTAATTCAATAATATCTCTCAGCCAATTATACATGGACTATGGCAAATTAATTTGCATGACGCAATCACCCACTGATGCCAAATGGAGATCTGAAATGCCATAAGACACATGTATGTGTGTATGTGTATATGGTATGTGAACAAAGAGCAACTTCAGAATCAATATGCAGAAACATAGTGTATATGGTATGGGAGATAAAATCTGAGCAACAGCGCACAAATATTATCAATGAAAAACTGCATTGCAACCATGTATATTGAAATATTATAATAAAATCCAGCAAAAATGTGCCCCATTACCGTGATAGCGTGCATTGTAGTGATGATGTAGCAGAGCTTGGTATGAAAAAAAATTCTGGCATCAGCAGAGTACTCAAAGCAGAGTACTCAAATTGACACAGGATATGCAAAGCACAGATAATATGATGCTAAAACTCAAGATAAAGTCTAAGCAATAGCGCATAAGGATTATCAATGAAAACTGCATTGCAACCATGTATGTCGAAATATCATAATAAAATCTAATAAATGGCATCGTGTAAGCAACTGTGTAGCCATATTATCAGCACATTGAAAAAAAAGGACACATCAAAGTCAAATTCATAGCTTGATTATACAAACAGAGAGATAGCGACAAGCCAAAGTCATTGGATCTCTTTTCCTTGTGACTATGCAGTATGCATTTAAGAATCTATCAATAACTTTGTATTTAAGAATCCATCATAGCCACATTCTCCATGGAGTTTGTATTTAAGAACCTTTGTCACACCTAATTGATACATTACCCATATAGTAGCTGACAAAACAAAACACACATATATATGTATATACACAGCGGAAATATCACAATAATTCAAACTCAATATAGTGCATATTGACATGACTTTAATTCAATCAGAAAACATATTCAAGAATCTAATAATCAATCACACAAATACCAAATCATAACTTATACAACATAATACA
Source organism: Alpinia galanga (assembly GCA_037177395.1). Classification (NCBI taxonomy): domain Eukaryota; kingdom Viridiplantae; phylum Streptophyta; class Magnoliopsida; order Zingiberales; family Zingiberaceae; genus Alpinia; species Alpinia galanga. The sequence goes on from JBAMHZ010362167.1 coordinate 11,935, forward strand.
AAATGTGGAATATCATAGAATACAAATACCAAAACTCTCGATGTGAGGTGGGACAGGCTGACAGGACTTCCAAGCATCTTAATGCATCCTCCATCTAGTACCTGGTATCTGGGAAAAAAGAAAAATCACAGGGTCTAGGTGGTGAGTATAAATACTCAGTGGGCATAAGAAAATAATGCATGAACTAAATATATAAAGAAATTTAAGGAGATATAATCTCTCAAGCAGAATCAATTACATAATAGTATAAACATAATAAATGTATATACCAACTTGGTCCATCGGGTATAATATAATGAATAATAACAACTAAATATCTGCAATGATATAACTTATAATCATGTGAGTAACATATAACAACATATATCATGCCAATCATATGTATGAAATGTCACACATGTGTAACAATCAAATCTCAAACATATGCATTCAATCACAAGGATAATGCAATAAAGAATAACAATATATGTATGCCAACATACCATGATCACTGCCTTTCACTCCCCTCTACACAACACAAGA
>JBAMHZ010362385.1:0-12454 GCA_037177395.1 Alpinia galanga
GACGAATGCAAAAGAAGACGTGGCCAACATCACTTTAATTTGTAACACTAAGAGTCCTTTGTGGATGCATATGATTAATGGTGGAATTTAGTTGACTCAAATAATTATTAGCAATCTTAGTTAACTAGATTGAAGAAATTAATTGATAATAGATTACCTTATAGTGAAGAACGATGAGATGTTGAAGGCTATAAAAAGGAAGCTCGTTTGAAGGTTGGTAAAATATAATTGGTTAAAATTTATTAGAAGCCTCTTGTAAATTTCTACCATTTTTCTTATAAATTTGTATATATTTGTATGTTATAAGAGATTTCTTTATCTCTTATGGTTGATCGAGGAGGAGAAAGATAATAACTCACTAATGAGCCACAGAATATGGAGTAAATTTTTTAGGGATTATCGAACCTCATAAATATTGCATGTTAATAGTTGATATATGTTTGTATATTATCCTTTTATTTTCATTGCTAATGAATTGTGTGTGACCTTGTTACGAAAATAGAAAGAGTATTAGAATTCTACTTGTCGACTCAATATCTTATTTAAAAATATATTAAAAAACACTCAATATCTTAAAAATGTTCATTATAATAAATTTGACTAAAACAATTTCAATATAAAATAGTTGGTGCAACTTTCATTAAATTTACTCAAGTAATTTTGGTTAAATTTTATATTATAGTAATTTTAATTAAAACTCTTTAAATATAATAATTTTGACAAAATTACCCTAATAATACTTGCGGATGGGAACAACTTTAGTGAAATAATAATAATGCTGAACATGTCCCTACAGGCCATGTGGCTAGCACGGTAATAGAGTTGCACCAATGAGCAATAGTTAATTCTCAAAGGCTACAAGTCTTTTAGGATGCCTGCTCTCCTACCGCGCTAGCTCTCGGTTGGATAATGTGCTTCCATGATTTATCTCAATTGTGTTGGCTGTGAAATTGACTAGTAAAAGTGTTGACGGTGAGTGAATCGACTTGTGTACCAATAATAGTGCTGAACGTGAAAAATTTTAGAATATGGGATAATATAAATAAAGGGTGTTTTTTTAAAAATTTACTAATAAAATCAAATCTATTTTAAATTTATTTTTTTTTAACAAATGAAAAATATTTCATAGTCCCATTGGCTTCTTTGGGTGTCCATTTTCCCCCTAATTATTTCTTCCGCAGGGTGTGCGTGGGCAGATTGGGTAATTGCTCTTTTCCATACGAGAAGTGGAGACGACCATATTATCTTGATCCCACGTCGCTACGGGACGGGCCGGTGACGAGTTGCAACCCTAATTTTTTGTGGTTTGTTGGAGAAGACGATCTGTCTGCGGGATCGAAGGAGAAAGAGGGACGATGGGAGACTACCAGCGGCTCAACGTGCGCCGGGAGCGCGGCTGCTGCCCTCCGATGGATCTGATGCGGTCGGAGGAGATGCAGCTTGTGCGGATAATCATACCCGTGGAGTCTTCCCACCGCACTCTCTCCTATCTGGGTGACCTCGGTCTCGTTCAATTCAAAGACGTATGCAGGGATCTGTAGCCCTTTCCTGCTTTATTTCCCCGCTTTTCTTTGTTTCCCTTGTGTTTTTTGCTAGTAAAGGTTTTATCTTTGATCCTGTCGGGGTGGTAATAAGGTTTTTTTTCTGCAATTCTTTAACGAAGATTATGACACAGCATCGATTTCTCTCTCTAATGTTTCAGTAACCTATCGAATTTTCCCCATCACCATCTTAGTTTCTAGTTTTCTTATTCATATTGAACGCGATAAACCCTTGAATGTATCTTCGTTTATTGGTGAAGGCGAAGTTTTGATCGTTAGGTCATCTGAAGTTCGTCCTTATTTGGTATTAGAATTGCGTCTATTACTTTGTGTCCAATCGCATAGTGCTGACTAGTGCGGTTTAGATATGTGCTCCATTTGTTTTCTTGAAATTATTTCGTGTGATTTTATTTTTTATGTAGCTTTTTGATCTCCAAGTTGATGGTTTTTCCAAAAAACAAAATGTTCCAAGCTCTTTGAGCAAAGCCCTTAGGATTTATTTCTTAGGTTGTCATATGATGTCTGAATCTAGTGAATCTCTTTTCCCATGTATTATTTCTTCTGATGGTAAGTGTTTTAGCACAATTTATGGTCATTGTTTAATCAAATTCAATAGGTTGAACTCATCATCATTGTTTTTGCCTTTTCCTCCTTGACTTTGTTTGTTCTTAATGCTTATGTAACGGTATGGTATGTTCATTAATGCACATGCATATTCTTAGGTCCTACCTATTCAAACATGAGAAAACCTGAAACAACTGTTCCCTGTATCCATGTGTTATGTCATCCTTTTGTCAATGATTTTTGCTGTCAAATGGACAATTCAACTTCCAGCACATAATTTTGGCAGTCTTTGCCTAAATTTTTTTTTAATGCAGTTCTCCCCTTGTACAGAATGGGGAGAACTATTTAATATGGATATGTAGTTCTCTTTGTGATCTGATGTCCTCTTTTTTGACAAATATTTTTATGTTCATGAACATTGGTTCACATTTTCAAAGGCCTCTAAGTTGAAAATTTGTTAATCTCTCACTATTGATCTTGTACACAGGTAACTTACATATAAGCTGAAATTACTTGTTAGATTTAGTTGACATTGTTGTAACTACTAAAATTCATAACAAAAAAGTTAGCTTTTTGCCATTGAAAAAGTGCTAATTTTCATTTCTGCATGTAAGCTCTTTTATTCTTATTTGAATTTGTATTTTCTTATTAAAAGTTTCAAAAGTTTTCAAATTTGTGGAAACTAGAGTTTCATGCTAGGATGGAATTGACCATGAAGTTTTTTTTAACAAAAAATCTTGTGATCTGTATTATTATTTATCTTTTTTCTCTTGTTGGCATGAAATGTATTCAAGCTACTAATAAATATTATGAACCATTAATTTTGGAATGGTATAGGTCTCATGGATTATTTTTCTTCATTTCACATTTCTTTGCTACATGAAAAATGCAGAAAATATCCATATAATTTGTCAAAAAATTATTTATTAACTTGGATTTCTTTTAATTATTTATACATGCGATGTGGTAATTCACACAAGATTCAAATAATCTTATGCTCTTATTCTTGTTTATGTGGTGTCACACACTATTTTGAAGTGATCATCAGTTATATCTTACAGTTACAGTGAGAAACTGTTCTATAGTTCTTTTTTAGCTGTCTTCTTTGTTTGATTAATCAAGAGTTATGTTGATTGAATACACTTTCAAGTTTTAAACATTTAGAGGCTTCATTATTTATAGGTGCAAAGGAATAATTTCTAGGTATTTTATATAGTTATATCTACTATATCAACAATGAGAGATTGATGATGGTATCTTAGGTGGAAGGAAAATTTTCACTTTTGCAATCAATGATGTTCAGTTAGGTCTAATTCAGTGAGAGAAAATAAGTAAATATGATATGAAAAATATTCAAATACGATCAAGTATTTTATAGTTGGATAGAGTTAATCAATTATAAATGATTACATGAAAGTTAAAGAAAGATTAAACACTAACATAATTAATAAATATTACTCTCACTACAACCTTACATTGAACTCAATTGCTGAGTAAGATCCATGAAGTCTTCTCCAAATAGTTTGTACTCATGGCCTCTTGCCATAACCTGAAGAGCCTTCCTTGATCTTGACATGGAAACTTTCATTGCTTAAATGTACAAGAAATATAGCCTTAAGTTACACATTTTAAACTGTATAGCATGATTGTCATTGTCTTAGCATGTGATACCCACTTTTTAATTTTTATTAGAAGTTACCTATATGTGAAATGTGAAATTTTCAATGATTTCTAATATCCAACCATTTCAGCTTAATGCAGATAAAAGTCCTTTCCAGCGAACATATGCAAATCAGGTATTTTCTTCTCTTAATTTTTTTGATATCTTCCACATTGCCTTTGCTATTAATTGTTTTAGAAGATTGGTGTATGCCTTTTCTAGTTAAATATGGGCATTACTTAATTGAAATATAAAAATTGTACTTTTTGTGCTTAAAGGAGAAATTTATATTTTTTTGATATTAGTCTACAGGTCACTTATTCTTTCTTTTATAGTTAACTTTACTGGTTCATCATTTTTCATATATGCAGTTTCATCACTCTAATATTTTCTGTCCTCTCTAAATGTATCTTAACTCTTTACAGATCAAAAGATGTGGTGAAATGTCACGCAAACTAAGATTCATGAAAGATCAAATGGCTAAGGCTGGTATTGTGCATTCAGAAATGCTAACACAAATCCGTATCGATTTTGATGAATTGGAGGTGACATTGTTGTTCAAGTGCTATTTGTATGTTGGCATATGCTTGTGATATATAAATTTTCTTGCACTGAACTTTATCATTTATGGCAGATAAAACTAGGGGAGATTGAAGCTGAGCTAATTGAAGTTAATTCAAACAATGAAAAACTACAAAGAGCTTATAATGAGCTAGTTGAGTACATGTTAGTTCTCAAAAAGGTATAAATTACTACGGCTTGTAGATTTTATTGGGCTAGTTGCAGCTGATTATTTAGTAAGACTCATTAACTGTAATCGGGATGGTAATATGAGCCATGCTGTTACTTGTATTTTTTACATATGCATTCTTCACATTTGCTATTGACATTTGTATTGATTACACAAGTCCAAGTAAATTTTGTGTTTGTCATTTTGGTTTTGTTCATTATAATCATGGTTTGAAATTTCGTACCATGTCGGGCAGCATGACTGGAATTTGTTGTTCTGCCTGCCGCTTGACACCAATACTAGCATTGGCACCGTGAGCCACTGTGATCATGCGGTGACTCTGCGGGGTCGCTAAGGTTGTTGCGATCCCACGGCAATTTCCACAGAGTTACAAGGGCTTTGCGATACTATGGCGACTTTGCCAGATTGCGGCTTGACCTCTGCGGGGTTGCTGAGGCGCTGTGATTTGCAACGATATGGGGTCACAAAGGCCCGATCTCATGAAAACCTCCGCGGGATCGCGAGGGCTCCATGATCCCCCAGTTTTTTTAAAGTTATTTTATTTTTTTATGTTTTTAATATTTAAGTTAATTTTTTTAATTAATGTATTTTATATTAAAAAAATATTGAAATTATATCGGCATGACACAACACGATATGGTACCAAAACCATATCGTTCCGGTCATAAATTGAAACTCCAATATGGTTTAAAATTTTAAACCATGATTGTAATAATATGAATTATATCATAATTGCTTTTATTGATCCGGCATTCAAGTGTTTAGCTACATTCAGCATTGTCACAATTATAAAGAAGTCTTTATCTTATGACCACATTGGTGTTCCTTCTAAATCATGGAGCATGATGCTAAGTTGACTTATTGATGCAGGAAGCTCATTAGCTAAGGTCTTGATTAACTATAGTACATTGCATCCACAGTCCCATTACTGGACTGTTCTAAAATTTAGTCTTAAAATCTTAATTGGATGTGTAACCTTCAAGTTTATGCTCATAAGAATAAGATAACTTGGTAATTATGTCATACTTCAGATTGAATTTAAGTTATCATCAAACATTTTTTTTCTATAAATATTAGTCGTTCAAGTGATTCTTTAGTTCTTTTTTCACATTGGATATGTAACTACAAAGGTGTGTGATAAGGACATTTAGTCAAACGTAATTGTGTATTGCAAATTAAAAGATTCTGGGCTGACCATGTTTTGCCAAGGAAGGTTTGAGGTGTTCTCGTTTTTGCATACTTATTCTTTTTGTAGATTTTAGAATGTGCTTGTTAGTTATTATGCATATAAGACCTTTAGGACGTCCTCCAATTACTTTCGTGGCTCAAATGAAGATGCTACATCAACCTCTTTGTTTGGTATATATATATATATATATATTCTCACTTTTGATTCTACTTTCTATTGATTTTTTGAGTTTCTCAGTCATGAAGCCCACCACTTAAAATGTGGTAGAGGTTGTGTCTCAAGCGTAATTAACTATGGGGACTTCAACCACAAAACCATCCCATATTTGTGCTGATTTTTTAATATGCAATGTGAATTTTCTTCCTTGTTTTCAGGCTGGAGAATTTTTTCATTCGGCACAGAGTAGTGCTACTGCTCAGCAGAGAGAAAATGAGTCGCACCAAAGTGCTGATGGTTCTCTTGACAGTCCATTGTTATTGGAACAAGTATTGCACTTAACATGTTCCTTCTATTGGCTGTTTTTTCTGAATTTTCAATAACATTCTTGGTAACATTGTTCAGGAGATGCTGACAGAGCCATCAAAGCAAGTAAAGCTTGGATTTGTTAGTGGACTTGTGCCCAAGGAGAAGGCAATGTCTTTTGAAAGAATTTTGTTTCGGGCTACTAGGGGCAACATGTATCTTAGTCAAGCTGCTGTTGATGAACCCGTAGTCGACCCAATTTCAGGAGAAAAGGTGCATTTCTACTCACAGAGATTATATGTGCAATTAATTAGCAGTGATTTTCAGAAGCAGGCCTGGGAATAGGAATTATGACAGAAGTTATTCAATGAATTTTGAGTTTTCAAATACCTCATACATCTTCCAATTCCTTTCCTCACACTTATAATCCACAGGTTGCCAAAAATGTTTTCGTTGTCTTCTATTCTGGAGAAAGAGCAAAGGCCAAAATGCTTAAGATATGTGAGGCTTTTGGAGCAAATCGTTACCCATTTACAGATGACATTGGAAAACAAATGCAGATGATTGCCGAGGTTTGTGTTTGCTTCTTGAAGTTGTTTTATGCAGTTCAAATTTATACCAGTATAATACATTAGGATATTTTTGCACATGTTTCTCTGTTTTATATGGTAATTGCAGTCTTGTTCTCTGTGTGCTCTGTGGAGTTCCGATATTCATGACTTACACTTACAGTTCACTCAAAAGGATATTGCTGTACAGTACTTAGCTGGAAACATTAAAGGTTTTTTAGGGGATGAAAACATTTTATGGTATTTATTTTTCTTTGCTTGGATACATGCATATGGTTTTAAATTATTTCTGATATAAGGTTTTTTATTGTGAAGTACAGTTGACATGGGTATCCTATTAATATTTTCTATTTTATGCCCCAAAAATTAAATTACTTCAAATCATACACATGTGCATGATATATATTTTATTCCTGGTATAGTGCAGTATTTATTTTATATCTATTCCAATATTTTAGTTTAAATCAAGGTTTAAAATTTTGAGTTGTGTTGGTATTTTGAACATTGACTGGAATGATATTATTTTGGTACCATGCCAGTGTCTCGATGTATGGTTTCATTGGAGAATTAAAGGGTGAAGGAGGAAATTGATGAAAAAAAAGAGAAGAGGATACAACTATATATCTAATTTTGGATTTTGTTTCCCATCTAAAATGCTCCCTCCATTTATACATTATATTGCAGGGGCACAAGTTACATAAAGATGACAAACATTATTTCAATTCATTTTGACACATTTTATGGCATGCCAAGAGGTATCAAATGTCAATATAACACGATACTGATTGACATGACTGTATTATTCATAGAATGACACAAAATGGATTCCTGTGCAAAGTAATATCAATTTTTGACAATTTTTTGGAACAATATGTTTTGACCGTGTTGCTTGTCATGATACTAGATTTCAAGCCGTGGTTTAACTATTATACAATTTTACATTTTTGTTTATTGTAAATTTGACATTTTTCTTTTAGCTGTCTTCAAGCAAGTTTTAACATGACACTGTTATTTTATCTACATTGTTATTCCATATTAATATTTACTTCAATTAATAATCTGGGTAAATTCATCCCTTTCTCAATATTGTCGTTTACCATAACCACAGTTTTATTATTATTAATCTTGTCTTTGTTGTAATATATGTGTGTGCATGTGTTTATTAGTGTGTGTGTGTTTGGTCTTGAGACCATGAGGTGTCCCTGAATCATACTGAACATTGAATGGGAGATTATTAGAGGGAGTGACAAGGTAATTATTATAAGTGTAAATATCTATTATTGTTATTTAATTTTAATACACAGTAATTATGAATTTATATATCTTATTTTCTAATAATTTTTTTATTATATTGTTTTATCTCTATTTTAAAATACAAATAAATTTTACCATGTTTATTCATTTTATTATTTTTAGAAGGAATTAAAAAGGGCAGCCGCATGAAGCTTCCGCTATGCGGAGTCCCGGAGAAGGATCCATTGTATGCAGTCTTACTCTGTTTTTTTTAACAAGAGGCTATTTTCAGGATTTGAACCAGTGACCTCTGGGTCACAAAGCAGCAACTTTACCGTTGTGCAAGGCTCCCCTTCTATTTTTGGAAGGAATTATGTTAAGTTATTGTGTAATATTTTTGATAAAATATTTTTGACATTGAGAAGCGTGAAATTGGTTGAATAAAATTGATAGAAAAAATCAAATAGTTAATAGCGCTTGTTTCAATTTTAAAAAGTGCTGATGTATGATTCTTTTTAGATTGGGAAAGTTATTGCCTGATGTTTAAGCCATATGTCCAGCTTTGACCGGAAGACCATAACTTATTTTTGTCAGTCAAACACCAAACTTTCCTGTAAACAATTTTCTGTGACTAAATTGCACATTGATTTTCTCTGATTTTTCTTTGTTCAGTTCTCTGTGACTGGAAAGAATGAGATTGGGTAATCGTGATAAATGGCCATGCCAATGGAAAATTCTCTCTAGTTCCTTCTTCCTTGTCATTGTAAATATCTCATATTCTAATTCCCACAATATTCTTGCTTAATTCATTGAAGTTTCATTCTGTGATCTAAATATACATTTCTGTTGTTCACATCACATTAGTTTGGCTTGCTCTCTGTCCTACTACTTAGCTTGCTTATATTGTACTTTTATCACTTCCACCTATGAACGTGAGTTAAATTGTTTAATGTGAGGCTGCTAGGCATCAGCTTGGTAGGGTGCATTTGATGTTCTCGATCTCATCTATTCCAAGTTCTAATAATCTACCTTGGTCTCAGTTTATTGCTTTGATATCCTTGTTCTGTTGCATTTTCTGATCCATTCCACCATTAGTTAAAAATTCAATTGATGCATGCCATATTCATTAAAAGATACTGCACATTAGCACATTTGCTAATACCTCGTAAATCTGATTATTGTTGAAAGTTCTGCTATCATCCAATTTAATGACAATGCTTTGTTGTTTCAGGTTTTTGGAAAAATCTCTGAGCTGAAGACTACAATCGATCTTGGGTTGCTTCACCGTGATACCATACTTAAAAATATCAGCTACCATTTTGAGCAGTGGGACAACATGGTTGGTTTGTGCTTTATTTTTTTTTTTTTACCTTTGAAATAGCTGTATGTTTATAAGAGAAGTCAAACTGCTTTAAGTCCTATCATTAACTTGCATCTGAAACCTAGGTTCAAGACATGGTAAACAATTCTACATCTACGTTCAAGGTTTTTCATGTTAACTCCACCAGATCACAGACTTTCAGGATCCTCATGCGTTATAATTTCCTTGCACAGAAAATTATTTCAGATTTGTATGTTTTAGAATGCCAAAAAATCTGACCTTCACATTTCTTTCATCATTGATACATCTGATCATAAAACAATCATGGGATTGCTTTACTTCCCAGCCTATGCTCTCGAATACTCTAACCAATGTAATTGTGCTATATTCCAGGTAAGGAGGGAAAAATCTATTTACCACACTTTAAACATGCTCAGTCTTGATGTGACAAAGAAATGTTTAGTTGCTGAGGGTTGGTGTCCTGTTTTTGCAACTAATCAGGTACCACTTTGAAGTAATTCATGAATCTTAGGCCTATATGAATCACACATTGCCAAAGTTTGGTAGCCTTTTATGTGGGGACAAATACTTATATGTGTTTGTTTTACAGATCCAAGATGCCTTGGAAAAGGCTACGTGTGATAGCAACTCCCAAGTTGGTTCTATTTTCCAGGTGCTCCATACAAAAGAATCTCCACCTACTTACTTCCAGACAAACAAATTTACTTCAGCTTTTCAGGAAATTGTTGATGCATATGGGTGGGTATCTAATTGAGTAATGATAGTTGTAATCTTTTCTTGTAGAGTTAAAGCTTGCATATCTTGAGTGGACTATGATAGTGGCTCGAGTATTTATATTTTTTTGGTACTTTTGAATCTGATTGTGATTTAGTACCCGCTGCCCAAACCTGTGTAAATGTGTCTAGGATTCACATTCTTCTATCTGAATCATACTACATAAAAAAATGAGTATCAAACCATGAGGTAACCAACTTATATGTTCGTATGTGGATGCCAACAATCAGTTCAGGGAGGTACTGTACAATACAAAATATTACCCAATTCCATCCTCATGTTGACTTCTCTGTGCATCACATTGATTTATGCATTGAGCCAACCATTTTTATGTGTGAGTTGGGGAATAGTCAATTATGTGCTGGTTGCATGTATCATTAGATAGATGATGTTGGATCAAGAAGCTTATGTTCACTGATGGCTTCGTAGTTCTGAACGATTATGACTTAGATGCCATCATAGTGGTATTCTTTCAAGGATGTTGATGCTCTAGGATAAGTTTGGCATGAAACTGCATATTGTTGTTGATGCATTCTGATATGTTGCTTCATGCACTTGAACAAACCTACTTAGCAATCTTTGTCTTCGTTCTGAGTATGGCTAGGCTCAAATGTTGTTTAACTTAATGTGAATTTATGTATGCTTGTTCTGTTAATCCTAGTTTGGCACTCTTTACTATACAGTAAAGACGAGTTGTTGATGTTGCTTTATCCTAATGTGCTTGATGAAGGGAATTTGAGTCTCTGTAAAGCTAATTATCATGCTCTCTTTTCCTTTGCTCCTGCATGAAATTGTAGTTAATGCATATTGCAGGGTTGCTAAGTATCAAGAGGCAAATCCTGGTGTCTACACTGTCGTCACGTTTCCTTTCTTGTTTGCTGTCATGTTTGGTGACTGGGGTCATGGCCTATGCTTATTACTTACAACACTTTTGCTTATATTGCGGGAGAAGAAACTATCCTCTCAAGTAAATTCTTGTAACTCTCAATTTGTTTATATGCTTTTATTTTAATAAGCTATTGAACCTACACATCTTCATTTGTTAACAGATTGGTGATGATAAAGTTGCACACAATCTATCAGTTCCTATATTTTTTTAATTTTATGTCTGGTTGCTTAAAACTTTTTGAGGTTAAAAACTGAAATTGGTAATTTGCTATGCTATAACATATGGTTGCAAAACAGAAAGAACAGAGTTTCAATTAAAAAAATTACATTCTTTATGTCGAATACCAGATTAATTGGAGTTAAACATGAAATATGGTTGCATTGTATGTTTGTATATCTCTTAGTGATTTGATGTGAATTAATGATATATTATTTTAGGTTGCTTTTGGTACGTATAATTTGGAATTGTTCATTCTCTTAATGATCCATTATAATGTTTGCATAGATAATTTGAAGGGAATGATCCATTCCATGGAATAACTCAATCCATTCCACTTTTTCAGAAGAGGAAAACTTCATTACGTTTCTATTAAATATAACATTTAATAATAAATTATTAGCACGAAATTATAACAATAAATGCAATAAGTGAACCAAGTGATTGATGTTAGTGCTTATAAGATTTACATATCTCTATAGTGATATGATATTGTCCACTTTAGGCCTAAGCCCTTATTGTTTTATTTTTGAGTTTTACTCAAAAGGCCTCGTACCAATGGAGATATCTTTTCCATATCTTACCAATGTGGGACTTTGATTGTATTTCCAATGCTCCCAACAATCCCTCTCAAACGAAGGACCACATTGAGCCTCCCTCAAGTCTATCTATCCTCAAAGGACTTTCTTTGCTTGATGTTCGATCCTTAACCCATCAGATCTTTCTGCCAATTGTCTGGTTCTCTTTACTCAGCTGGACTTCTTGCCAGTTGTTTGATCCTTTTGACCTAACTGGATTTCTGCTAATTGTCTGATTCTCCCAACCCAATTGGATTTTTTGTCTGGTGTCTGGTTTCTCTTGATCCGGACATGGGAACCCTACTTCCTTCATTTAAGGTGCATGACTTACATGAATCATGACTCTGATACCAATTGCTAGTGCTTATAAGATTCACATATCTCCACAATGGTATGATATTGTTCACTTTGAGCCTAAACTCTCATGGTTTTATTTTTGAGTTTTACCCAAAAGGCCTCGTACCATTGAAAATATCTTTTCATCTTATAAGCACGTGATTTTTTTTATATCTTACTAATGTGGAACTTTGATTGAATTTCCAATACTCCAAACAATTGTGTGAGTTAATTGGGCTGAGTGGGAGCCATTGAGTTGGATACGCTAGTCGGGCCAAGTGAATAGCAAGGTCAAGTGAATCGGTCCAGGCAGGTGGGCTAGACAGGGATTGGTTTGTCCAGGAGGACTA
>JBAMHZ010362495.1:0-12453 GCA_037177395.1 Alpinia galanga
TTTTAACTCTATTCACTACTTACCAAAAGTAGTAGAAGTACAAAAAAAATCACACTGGCATTTGTCAAAAGGTCACAATTTCTAGGCTATTAGGTTCTTTTTCCTTAAAATGTTACAATTATCAGAAATGATGTCCAGGAATGTAATACTGCATATTTCTGCACTTTGTAATTATTATTGCATAAGTTTCAATCTCTACCCAAACAGCAGAAGTATTTTTGGATTGAAATCTAACACAAAGAAAACATGACATTGTGAAAATTATTGTTACCTCTTGGAGAGGGCCAGCAGAAACAAACTTTGACTCGCCATACAGTAAAGTATGTTCACATAACTTTATAGATCTGTGGAGCTCCCTTAGATGTCCCCATTTTGGAAGCCTAGGTAATCCTGAATTTAAGTTTATAATCATTAGACAGTAGAAAAAAAATTAACAAAGAAACATTCAAGTTGACATTCTCAGCTAACGGCAAACAGTAGCATACCATACTCATCTATTGGAGCATTATAATCATAGCTTGTAGTGATGAATGGTCCACCTGTAGTGCGACCATAATGTGTTCCTCCGTGATACTAAGTCAAAGAAGAAAATTTTTATCAGTCTTTATATCATCAATTTGTATAGTAGTTTGCTAAAAATATATATTAATATGTTGAGCATGCCATGTAATAGTTTTGCAGACTACCACCCTTCTGAAAAAAGCGAGCAACAGAAAATGCAATATCCTCGGGTGGTCTGTGAGGATCTGGCTCCCCAAATGTGTGGAACCTAGAAAATAATTGTGTTCAGAGAAATGAGAGTCAACAGCGCAAAAGTTCATCTTGAAAGCGAGATAATATATGGTGCCTTAGGCTTGCATGGACATAGATATTGAAGTAATTTGTGAAATGTGAGAAGTGAGATAAAGTTATTAGTTTGAGTAATTACTGGTTTACTACGTTGTCATTGATTCAATCATAGATTTTATCTGCCAAGCAATATAACCTCAAAACCTGGATCAATCCATGTGTCTTCATATTCGAAAGAAGATGAAAATAACAGACCAGTTGAGTCTTAACAAACTTCTCATTGAACAAGATGACTGTATCGAACTAAAGCTCAAGTGATCATTTCAATGCCATCTCAGTTCTATAAGCAGATCTTCATATTGGATGATTAAACTTGAAAGTGCTAAATCAATTATAGAAGTTACCATCCAGGCCAATTTTCTGTCCAAAACTTCGGTTTGCTTGGAGAATTTGGTGTGAATTGATCACAATAAAATGAGTTGCAAGTATTGATCTGCAAGTTTGCAGAAAGGCAACCAAAAATTAGATTTTACTAGACGGTGAGCTTAAACTTGGAATTGTAAGAAACTGACCATACAAGGTAGACAAGCACAATCAAAATTCAGAGTAAATATGTATATCATATGCACATTAGGAACCACATTTTCAAATTTTTTTAAAAAATATATAAAAAACAATAAAATAGCAAACAACAACATTAAGAAAGTTAAAGCAAGAACAGAAACTCATATGATTTTGCTTCATATGAACTATCAATAGTCAGCTACAACCATTCTTGGAAATTCACTGTTAGAAGCCATAATTAGATGGCATTCTTACTAACATAGAGTTCAAAAATTCTACTGACTATTGCTAACAACTACAATAGTTATCTTGGAACAACCAGTGGTTATCAGATAGAAAATCGTATGCAATCGACAATGATGCTATCCAATGATTAATTTGATTCTTCGAAGTATTCAAGATATAATCTCAAATGCACTATCTAGAATTGAGTCTTACAACTGGATCAGGGGCATCATCTTGCTGACACATAACCCAAGGTACACCGGTTCTTTGATTGAGTGTCATATGGGCAGCCCACATCGCATATTGCTTCCCCGCATCTCCATAGTAGCCTTCGTAAAAGCCATATTCATTTTCAACCTGCCATCAAAAGAATAAGAAAAAGAATAAACATCCAAGAAATAGGAGTCCAATTCTAACCGCTAGATTTGACTTTCTGCAAGTGGCAGCCATAAAACTTATCAATGTTAGCCCTAGAAGCCGAGCAAAGAAGATATAATTGGAGAAGCAAATGGATGATAACAAGAACTTGCCTGGGCCAAAATAATGTGGCCTCCTTGGGATGCAAACAACTGTTCTCGCTTCATCAGATTCACTATATAACTGACGAAGCTCTCCATATGTCTCTGCAAAGCAAGAATCAAACAACCATCTCCGTTCCAGAACACAAGAAAAATTGGGTTTTTATTCTTGGGCACACCTTGAATGGCTCATTGTTTGTGCGGAAAACAGTCCCCGGAACATAGTGCAACCAAACCGGGATTCCCCTGTATTCCCAGAGAACCAAAACCCCATCAAGGTTCAATCTTTTACAATACAACACGGTAAAGGTGCAAACTTGGAGAAGAAATGGCGAAGGCGAACCCGTAAGTCCACTCTGCTCCTATAAAAGGCCCGATACGGAGGATCATGTACAAGCCGGCGTCTCGGACGATCTTCGCAAACTTTACCAAATCAAAACGCTCCTGGAAATAATACTGGAAGAAGAAGACAGAAAGGGAATGCGTTAATCAAGCTGAAGTATAAAGGAATCGGAAAGGGTGAGGGTTTTAGGATTCCAGAGAGCCTACATTGCCAGGGGAGGGCTCGTGGCCGTTCCAGAAGACATAGGTCTCAATGGTGTTCAAGCCGCCCGCCTTCGCTGCCGCGACGAGGCCGGGCCACATCTGAGACGACGCATAACCAACGAAACATAACCTTTGAGCTCAAGTGAGACACAAAATAGAAAGAGGAAAACGAATAGTGGTACCGAAGGGACGCTGCGAGGGTAGTGAATGGAGCCGGAGATGATGAGCTTGCGCTCGCCGTCGATGATGAGTGATCGGGCGTCGTAAGTGACATTGTGCACTGCTACAGCGAAAGGTGCGAAGAGGAAGAAGAAGAGAAGAAGGAAAAGGCGAGGATCTCTAGCCATGGCTAGCTAGAGAAGATAAGGAAAAGGGCAAGATATGGAGAGATTGTGCAGTGAGCAACAGCTGCGAACAGCTATTCCTTCCAACT
Organism: Alpinia galanga; assembly: GCA_037177395.1. NCBI lineage: Eukaryota > Viridiplantae > Streptophyta > Magnoliopsida > Zingiberales > Zingiberaceae > Alpinia > Alpinia galanga. Next base: position 3,076 of record JBAMHZ010362495.1, read on the forward strand.
TCACTGCAGTCGAAATCACGGATGAGCACCAGACTTGATTCATAATTGCCGCAGGATTGCTGATTCTGGTTCACGAAACAGGGAAATTAGACGTGATGAACGTGTAAAAAATCCAATTCAAACATGAATGGTGCCTGCACCGCATGGGACAGGTTATTCTGTAGAGATCTGCCGAATCCAGGACAGGAATTTCCTGTCCCAGTCAACTGGTGTCGGCGCCCTGTGTCCAAGGAACGCACCAAGATTGATCTCGAATTTATTTATCCAAAAAGCCTCTTATGTAATCCTAAATTGATTACTGCGCAGTAATTTCGACAGGTAAATAATTTAAAAATCAGGAAATTTTTTTTCAAATCTAAATGAATTCCAAATAAATGAGGTGGTCCAACGTGCACTAGTAATTGTCGCGCACGTGCAGTTTTAATAATGGAAATGATAAAGCTATCATTATAAATTATCATCCAATGAATAAATTCGGTGGGATTCATTTTGAAAAGGACAATTCGCGGCTAAAGTTTATTATTATTATTATTATTTTTATATTTTAGCTCCCTAACCTTTGAAAATGACAATTCAGCCACCCAGCAGAACGTACCACATTCATGGGAAAAAGAAAAAAAAAAAAAGTATCCATCCATCTTAGGACTCTTATTTCGGATCAGAGGAAGGAAGAAGCAGAGCTTCTCTGTCACCTCTGCTCTGAACCAACAACTAATTAAAGCAGCCTCACAATCGCTGCAGTTGCCTTCTTAGCACATTATCTACTTAGTTACATGCAGCTTCAACAGCCAGGGCTTTGGGCGTGCCAGGGCACAAGTCTTCGGTGAAGCTCTGGCCCTTGAATGCGATAGAACAGTTATTTTTGTAAAGGCATGCCTGCGAAGCTTAAAGCAAAGAGTCACTAGGGGAAGCAGAATAAGTGAACTTCACAGTCTACAAATTTACCTTTTCAGTGACAGAAACGGAGTTGGGGTAATGGCAGCTCCCTCGGCGGTACGAGTTGCATGTTCCAGTAGGGTTGCCGAAACTCGCAAACGTTATGGAGGATACTGAGCTTCCTTCAGGACACTTCAAACGCATCGTAGCTCCTACTGCATTCTGTTTGCTGATGACTAATTCCCATTTTTCCAAGTCTACTTGGGGATGGTCCTCCGATACGAAGCCACAGATCTTGGTCTCACGCCTTCTCGCAAAAGTGATCCTCGTTGGATCCCCACCTTTCTCTTCAAAAATGACCAGCGTGTTACCTGATGGCTTAAAGAAGGATCTCGGGATATGGTACCTGCATTAGCAACGAAAGCACGAGGAATTGAAGTGCATCGCAACATGGGCAAATCTCTATAAGCAAAGAAAAAATATCGGATGAATTTCAAGGAGATATTGCCATCTTTGAGTGGGCTGTCCACATCTTGTCAGACATTTGTCAGGTTCAAATGTTCCCGTGTAATTGCAATGTGGAGTGCAATTGTCAGACATAGAACTTGAAAGGAGCCAGTATCTTCCTATAGATTTTCCATTCATCCAAACATGGCCTTTCCCCATCGACAGCATATCGAGCGCAACGGGTTCATTCCCGTCGGGCGGATCCACGGCCACCTTAAGTATATTATGCATGGAGATAATGATCAAAATCTCTCCGAATATGAAGCAATGGAAACTGGAGATGAATGAAGAATGAAAGGTAACATTAAGAATACCTTGTACCAAATCAGAGATTGATTTTTCGGTGGCTCTGATTTCGGTATCCACTTAATATTAGTGTTGCTGTTCGTGTTAAATATACCATAGTGTTCTCCTTCCAACCCAATCTGCCAGAATACACAAACAAATGTCGAAAATCTTCCAGCAAAAACTAATTGCTTCTTTATTATTATTATTATTATTATTATTATTTTGATAAAATTGAGCTGACAACGTTAGTTCAATAATCAAGATAACAAAATGGATGATCTGGTACCTTGTATTCCCATGAATATGCCGACAAGTCTATGCTTCCATTTCCAGTTCCAGATATACTGACACTGGTTAATCCTGCGCCTTCCCATTCGTAACGAGGTCCGGCGTTCTTCAAGTAGAGAACAATATTTGGTCGGATTAAAATGATGTAGACAATTAAAATTTTATCAGACAAACTCATATGCCTTCTCGTATTTCAAAAACTAATTAATGTTATTTAAGTTTAGAAACAGTATCCCTCACTCCCTGCATGATGACACGAGTCAATTCCACCCGTACACAACGTAAATTTTTTAGTCTAATGGAGTAAGAGAAGAGGAGTAAACTACTTACATACATTCCAACAGTCATACTGAGAATAGCAATTTCATTTTTCCCTGGCTTTATGGTGACGGGAGCCTGAAAGTTCAATGGTAAATATCCGTATTTACCATAAGAGCTACCTGCAAGAAATAGCTTTGTTTAAAAGTTAATTTGAATAGTAAATATCCGTAAGCATCATCTTATCTACACAATCACTGCAAAATTTCATGAGGTAATCAGTTAGATACAATGAGAAAGAGCAGCACCTTGAAGTTCACCATTTATGAATACAAGAAAAGCATGGCCCAGAGATGCGACTGAGAGAATTGGACTACTCCCATCGCCAAGAATTTCTTCACTTTTATCAACATAAAAACTGCAGACCAGTGATTTGGAAAAGATAAGCCTTTGATTGCTCAATGCAAAGCGAACTTCCTAGTGCAAACTTAGCTCCATGATCACAAATTTTTCCTCTAATTATAACTGTACTGTCTAAAAGAAGAAGGAAGAATATGACGATCTCAAGAAATTCTGACCTTGTTGTATACCAAAGATAATCAGTTGTATCTTTTGTTATGTTAATATGATCTTCAAGTCCAAACAGCACAAAGTCAGGTTTGTCCCAAAGCCCAACTTTCTCCATGTAAATTTGCCAAGGCCCTGAACCAAGTGATGGATTACTACACACTTTCAATTTTTCCGGAACCATTTCCACTACGGAGGTTTGGGACTGGACCTACAAAAAATAAGGGACAATTCGGTCAATAGCAAACAGAATAAAATGGTTTTAATGTGTTAGTGCCTTTTTTGAGGACGTAAGAACCAATCTTGAAGCCAATGCATTTCAAACCTCCTAACCTCTATATGATGCATCTTCAAGTTTAGCATGATTCTGGTAAATATTAACAGCATTCTTGACGACAAACTTATCAATGATATTGTAAGCATTTGTCTTTAAAGTTAGACAAGCCTTAAAAAATGATATTAGTAATTACTGATTGTGTGCTCCGAAATTGGAATTCAACTACACTCCAGTTTGTGAATCTTTAACAATTATATATACACATAAAGGATAACAGGATGAAAAACATACCATGGCAGTGTTAAACACAACATTCTTGCAGTCTGGAAGGATGCTAACAGACCAGGGTGGAACACTATATGTAATGTTCCTAAATGTGATCAATTTATCTTCCTTTGCATCCACGTTAGCAAGGAAGGCAACACACCCACCCGATTGGTCTTCATAGACATCAATCTGCATAAACAAAAAAACAAGGGAGATACTTACAATATATGGACTTCTTAGCAATAGGATTATATAAAAGGATTAGAACTGCACAAACAGTATCAATCACTAAAGTTCAAGTAGGAAGAAGAGATAAACAATATACTATCACATTGCCATCAAACATTAAGGGCACTAAAAGGGAATTATGCACAAGGTACTAATAGCTGGAGAAATTCCTCACAAGTAGATGGATAGTATTTAAATGACAATAGGTTATACATTTAAAGTAGTATAAGTAAAAAAAGTATACTTTTAACACTTTAATCAGCCAAAAATTCAAGATTTTTAGGTATTAGGTTCTCTTCCCTTGCTTAAAATGTTGACAATCATCAGAAATGACATTTCAACAAGTATTATTCTTCACTTTGTAGTCTGTTAGCGTACAATTTCATGTGGAGGAGGAGCCTACCTAACCTCAATCCCTCTCCAAGTAGTAGACGTAAATAAGTTTGGGATTGAAATATAATGCAAAGAAAACATAACACCATGACAAGTATTGTTACCTCTTGAAGAGGCCCGGCTGATATAAATGTTGACTCGCCGTAAAGTAAAGTACGTTCACATAATTTTACAGATTTGTGGAGCTCCCTTAGATGGCCCCATTTTGGAAATCTTGGTAACCCTGAGTTTCAATTTATCATCAGTAGATATAAAAAAATGAAATTTCAAATTTTCATTCTCAACTAACCATAAAACACTTTATAAATAGCATACCATATTCATCAATTGGAGCATTATAATCATAACTTGTAGTGATGAATGGTCCGCCTGTAGTGCGACCATAATGTGTTCCTCCATGATACTAATTCAAAGAAGAAAATTTTCATCAGTCTTTGGTAGCATCAATCTTTATAGTAGCTTGCTAAAATATTTGTTAGCATATTGAACGTGCCACGTAATAGTTTTGCAGGCAACCACCCTTCTCGAAGAAGCGAGCAACAGCAAATGCAATATCCTCAGGTGGTCTATGAGGATCTGGCTCCCCAAATGAATGGAACCTAGAAAATAATTGTGTCTAGAAAAGTTGAGTGTTAGCAGTACAAAAGTCAGTGCATACAAGACAATGCTAACGACATTGTAGAAGTTACCATCCTGGCCAATTTTCAGTCCACAATTTTGGCTTGCTCGGAGAATTTGGCATGAATTGATCACAATAAAACGAGTTGCAAGTATTGATCTGCAAGTTTGTATAAAGACAACCAAAAATTAGCTTCTACTTGATGCTGAGCTTTAATAGTGCAATCGTAATTCAGATAGTGAATATGAATGTGGTCAGATACAAATAGTAAGATGTGATATTAAGATAGTTAAAACAAGAACAGAAACTCATTGATTTTGCTTTACATGAACTCTTTAAGGTTAGCTAAAAGCATTCGGTTTGATTGAACTTATGATCAATTACAATAGTTATCTGGAACAACTAGTAGCTATCAAATATGGAATTATATGCAGTAATTAATATCAAATTGAGTCTTACCACCGGATCAGGGGCATCATCTTGCTGACCCATAACCCAAGGCACACCAGTTCCTTGATTGAGTGCCATATGGGCAGCCCACATCGCATATATCTTCCCCTCGTCTCCAAAGTAGCTTTCAGAATAGCCATATTCATTTTCAATCTACCGTCAAAAGAACAAGGAAAAGAATAAACACCCAATGAACAGGAGTTCATTTTTTTTCTGTTAGAAGTAAAATTTATCGTACTTAAATCCAACTTCCAAAAGTTGAGCAAAGAAGACATAATTGGAGAGACAAATCGGTAATGGGAAGAACTTGCCTGGGCCAAAATGATGTGGCCACCTTGTGATGCAAACAATTGCTCTCGCTTCATCAGATTCACTATATAAGTGACGAAGCTCTCCATATGCCTCTGCAAAACAAGAATCATTCAACCATTTCCATTCCAGAACACAAGAAAGATTGGATTTTTATTCTTGGGCGCACCTTGAAAGGCTCATTGTTTGTGCGGAAAACAGTACCCGGAACATAGTGCAACCAAATAGGAATTCCCCTGTATTTCAAAAAGAAAAAAATTCTCTCCAAGATTCAATCTTTTAGAAGACAACAAAGTAAAGGTGCAAACTTTGAACGGAAATGGCGAAGGCGAACCCGTAAGTCCACTCTGCTGCTATAAAAGGCCCGATACGGAGGATCATATACAAGCCAGCGTCTCGGACGATCTTCGCAAAATTTACCAAATCAAAGCGATCCTCGAAATAATACTGAAAGGGAGCACGTTAATTAAGCTGCAAGTATAAGGGCTTCGAAGAAGGTGAGGGTTTTAAGATTCTAGAGAGCCAACATTTCCGGGGGAGGGCTCGTGACCGTTCCAGAAGACGTAGGTATCGATGGCGTTCAAGCCACCCTCTTTTGCCTCCGCGACAAGGCCGGGCCACATCTGAGAAAACACAGAAGGACCAGGGAAATGTGACGCTGGAGCTCAAATGGGACCCCGAAGCGAAAGAGGAGGAGGAGGAAAAAATACGGAAGGGACGCTGCGAGGGTAGTGAATGGAGCCGGAGATGATGAGCTTGCGCTCGCCGTCGATGATGAGGGAGCGGGCATCGTAGGTAACATTTTGCGCAGCTGTGACAACAGTGGCAAAGAGGAAAAAGAATAGGAAGAGGAAAAGGCGAGGAGTTGTAGCCATTGCAGCGACTGAAGCAGGAGAAGAGGAACGAAGAGCGCGATATATGCACAGAGATGGGGCAGTGAGCAACTGCAACGAACAGATTCTAATCCATTGCACAAGGAATGAAGGAATTGTAAGGGTGAACTTGTATCTTCCGATTCACAATACAGGGTGACTAAACCTTCTATTGGTTTAACAGGCAGAAAAGTAGAGTGGCCCAATCCATTTCGATCATTTTAGAGGGTTTCTCTTCAGTGCGTGTGTTAAATGGAACAGGTGATCATGACGTATTCCGTCCAGTCGAAGACAAACTCACCTGTCGCATTGAACTCGAATCGGGCGCCGGATCACGGAACAGAATCTGTTTATTCATTTGATTTCTTTTTTATAATATCGTAATAACGCTGATGACAGACGATATTGATTTGTTACAGATAATAACGATGAAATTGTTTAACGATTAATGGTCCCCGTCTCATCCACTGCAAGGGAGCCGTTCTGGCCGTGACAGATAACCCGTAAGTCCACTCTGCTGCCACATATGGCCCGATTCGCAGAATCATGTACAAGCCGGCGTCTCGGACGAACTCCGCGAGCTTGACCAGATCGAAGCTTCGTTCCTCCAAATAATGCTGCAAGAAGAAGACAGAAAGGGAATGCGTTAATTAAGCTTAAGTATCGCAGGAGACTTAACGCTGGAGCTCAAATGAGACACGATGCCGAAAAAAGGAGGGGAGGAGTACGGCAGGGACACTGTGAGGGTGGTGAATAGAGCCGGAGATGATGAGCTTGCACTCTCCGTCGGCTATGAGGGATCGGGGGCCGTAGGTGACATTTTGTGCCGCTGTGACAACAGCGGCAAGGAGGAAGAAGAAGAGGAAGAAAAGGCGAGGCCGTGTAGCCATTAGCTAGCGACTGGAGCAGGAGCAGAGGAAAGACATATGTAGATATGGCTGAACGTATTAGCGGCAGCGGCGACAAGAACTAGTCTTGCAACTCCATTCCACACGGAAATGCAGTTGGCAAATGAAAAATTAGTGTAGTGGGGAAGGAGAACTTTTGACTCCCGATAGACAATGGATACAGGGAGAGAAAACTTTCACAAGATAGCAAAAAATGTCTGTGGCGGCGATTCAATTCGAGCAATTGATCGAGTGGACATGCTTCTCCCTCTTAGTGCATGCGTCTATGGAGTGGTAGCAGCTGATCCTGCCGTGAACCATGGGATACAAGAAAAGTCAACCGTCACATCCATATTGCGTCGGCTGCTGATCATCCATAGTTGGTTTGGAGTAATTTTAAATGGTAAAAATTAAAAGGATAATTTTGAAAAAAATTTGCATAACCTTGGTAATGAAGAAAAATCAAGCTTTTTGGAGGTTTTGTTATTCCCCCATGCATAACCAAATTGCTGACGTGGCATGACGTGTCAGGATTGCATGATAACTTGGTAATTATCCATACCCTAAACCAAACAAGTCTTTTGTTAATAACCTTGCATGCATAACCAAGATTATCAATGATAACCCTCAACCAAACAGCCCCTTACAATCTTGTGCCTTGTTATTTGAATCTTTGACCCGTTATGGGAAACATTCTTCATGAATGAGATGATCCTGATCGTTCTTACGAGAAGAAGCTTGGCGCATAGTTTACTTAATACTTTTGGCTAGAAAAGCAAAGTGATGAGAAAAAGACTCTTTGAGTAATATAAGAACACAGCTTTCATTGATGCTAATCGGATTGGCTGTTTGAGATACAACTGCAATAAGATGGAAATTAAACCATTTGAATTAATTTTCTTTTACGAAGAGTAGCTAAATGGATCAGTAGTTCTTTCTCCAAACTGATAGTATAAGTATCATATATTCATATTCTACATCATGGCTTCCTGTTCACGTCTGTCACAACCATCCCTTCCTTCTCGGAGCCTTCGTGACGAATTCTATAATATATCCGGGAGCAAATTATAAAGGCATTACAGACGACGTTCTTATTACTATTGTGTAAAAGATGATTCACTCATCTTCAGCGCTCCCGTCAACCGGTCTCACAGTCAACACGGAAGAGATAAATTATGAGAAATATTTTGTGTCCAACTAAGAACTAACACAGCAGAAGAATAGACACCCATTCTTATTACGCACATTGGCATGAGGTGTGTAGATGACAGTTGACATAGTGTTATTATAATTCTCTGTTACATTTGCTGTCTCAAATTCAGGCGAAGCCCTCGCTCATACTAGCTCCGTCCAACCACGTACGAAGGAGTCACGGGACGTTACTAAAAAAAAATAGAGAGCGAAGTATTGTTGTCATTTTATTACTTTGCTCTAAATTTCTCGATAATAAATTTATTATAATAAATAAAGATTGATTTTTAAAAATTATAAAGTTTTTTTTTACAACTTTTATCCTTCCACTCTGTTAGTGCTAGATTGAATAAAAATATTATAATTTATCTTTCTTACGATGACTATGAAATCAATTAATAGAGATCATTAGACCGACAAACCTAGCTCACAATATTTGATCTCGCACACGAATCAACAGGCAATTTATTATATCATGCATCGTATATATCTAAAATACCATGAGTTCCTTTGTATCATATATAATGATACTGATACCATTATATTTTCATTTCATAAATATAAAATTGGAAAAGAGAAAAATGATCAAGCAAAGTCAAAAAGATAGCCCCGAGTATTTGAGTCGGAGAAAAGATAGGCTGAGCCGAGAAAGAATGGTTTGATTAAGACCACAATTATTAAGTTAAGTAAGATTAATTTGGCCCAAGAAGAAAGCGGATGAGCCGAAAAGGAACAGCACGACCAGCAGACAGACTCCCGAGCCAAAAGGAAAGAGTTCGGTCGTCAGGCAGATCCCCGAGCCGAAGAGGAACGGCTCGGCCAACAAGTAGACTCTCAAGCCAAAGGGAAAGAGCTCGGTTGTTAAGCAGATCCTCGAGCCAAGGTCGAACGGCTCGGCAGTCAGGTAAATTCCCGAGCCAAGGTCAAACGACTCGGTATTACAGGAAAACTCATGTCCTTTTCAGAAGGGACCCACTGAAGATTCTTTTCCGAAAGTAGATGAAAGTTTGCACCTACGAGGTTGTGGAGAGAAAAAGGGAACCATTATCCACGGTAACAAGTAAGAAAGGGATGCCTCATGTTATAACAAGAAATATACTT
>JBAMHZ010362930.1:0-12450 GCA_037177395.1 Alpinia galanga
ATTGAGAACTATTCTCGTTGAAATAAAGATCACAGCGACAACAATCGCCGATTATCCTAGTAGCAGCAAAGAGATGATTTTTTTCATTGCATTTTATTTATTATTCTATCATTTTTTTTATTTATTTATTTTTCATTGTCAATCTTTTTTTTTTTCATTTGATTTTTATATTTATAATAATTTCATATTGTCTAATTAAAACATCTATTAGTCGTCTAGATACATATCGATACAATTTTTTAAACATATTTTTAAAAATTTTTCTTCAATAGATGAAATCTTAATTTTCATTTCTTATTTTATCTATCTTCTTACATTTACACATTCATTTTAATATGTTCATCTATATAATTATCATCTTTTGCTCATATACTCAGATATAGTCTAATATTTAGTTCCATATAACATAGTATATTAAATTATTATTTTGTAAAATTTCTCTTTAAATTTTAAAGACATTTTACTATTATAAAAAATATTTAATGCTCTTTTTTATTTTAATTATCCCATTTATATTCTATATAAAATATCTCTTTCAATCTCTTTATCTTTTATATAATTAATTTTAAATATTTAAAATTTTGTTGTTACAAATAACTCCTTCTCTTCTAACTTAATAATTATTTTATTATATTAAATATTATTAAATTTAAATTTTATATATTCTATTTTTATTCTATCAAATGTTATATTTTGCCTTTCCATTTAAATCGCGATCATAAAATTATAATTATACTTGATTTTCATTTATAAATTATTATAACAAGTGGTTGTGATTCAATCAGATTCCGATCAAATTATGGTAAGAATTCAACTGTTGTCGGGCCGAACTTTGATATCGGCCTGACTGTGACTGAATTTTAACCGTAATTCAATTAGAATCTGACCGCTTGAAGATGAAATTCGCATCGGGATGGGAAAGATGCTTTTAGGATAAATAGATAACCTTTTATTCAGAGAATCAATTGAAATAGTGTAAAGAAAATATTTTGAGATTGAATTGAATCTCATTAGAAATTATAAAATAAAGGAAAAAGAGTGCTCGGACACTTAAAAAAGTATTCATATTTTATACCCTTTTCCCTTAATTTGTAGTCTTTATTTTTATTGTTTATGTTTAAGTTTTTTAGCTTCGAGATTCATTATCCAAGTTCGTCTTGCGCTTATTGTTTCATTATTATTATTATTATTATTTTGCAAAAAGTGAATCGTAAGAAATTTCATTCCAATATAATCGTTCTAAAATTGACTCACTTGTCGTCTCTGTACGATATAATGGAAATACACTTGGTGAATATTCAAAATATTGCGATTCAAAAAACAAAAAAAACAAAAAAAACTCACCTTACAGAGATTTTCATACTACAGTTTCTGCATGTCCAAAAAGTTGGGATTGGGCCGAATAAGAAGCCCATGAACAATGCAATATTGTTGAATTCAAAAAAAAAAGAAAAAGAAAAAGAAAACTCAATTCATGCTTTTTTATTATTATTATTATTATTGAATAAGAATGTTTCTGTAAAATATAGAGGAGTGGACAACTTGGACATGGCGAACGGCAGAACTTTCCAAGGGACAGGAAGACAGTGGGTAGACAAGCAGACAGGGACCCTTCAACTGCGTCTGATGGATGGATGAAAGAAACTGGCAAGAAGAAGAAGAAGAAGACGAAACAGAAAGAAAGAAAGAAAAGAAAAAAAGGGGTTGAGACACACTGCATAGCTTTGCTTTTACCTTATGGCTCCTGCATCATCATCTCTTCTTGAAAAGGAAGCTTTCTTGCTGTTGGCTGCATGGGGCCATGCCATGGCCACTGCTGCCCAGATTCCTGCCTTTAGCTGCTACTCCAAATCTACTCATTCTGCCATGAAGACAGATTTTTCATGTCGGCATTTTGACCCAACAAATTCAGATACTGCAGTTTATTGCGTCGGTGTAAAGATTGGTGAATCATATGCACAAGTGGATAGATATTGACACACAACTGAAGAAGAAGGGAAAGAAGAAAAAAAACAGTGGAAAGAAACAGGGAATGATTTGCTGTGATCATGACCATTTGACAAGGTTTTTCTTTTCTTTCTTTTTTTTTGTTTTTTTGGTTTGAGTTTTCATGTCATATGAAGATTTTTTTGGTACGATAATGAAATGGAATACAGCGAGTGATGTTAATTTTGGAGGTGCTATTAGTGTGCCACTGAGATTGAAATGATTTAACTTTTGAAGACAGCCTCTCCATGGTCACAGCAAGATCAGAATTTTTCAAATTCTGCCATTGACTTCATGATCACTATGAACTTTAATGTTCAGCTTTAAACTGCCTTTTTAATTATCCAACCATCAGGTGCTGCAACTGAGCTCTGACATACTAAATTTGCTCATGCATTCATCGATCTCATGGTGTAACAGTAAATCCAATCTAAACAATTCAAGTGATTTTCCCTGTGCCATCAACAATCCAGCATCAAAATGCCTTTATTTCGAGCTTTCATTGAAGTGGGGGTTCAGTTTCAGTTCAATGCTCAATTCTGCTGCTACCTTGATTTTCAAGCTTCCTACCTGTTTAAGAATGCTTTTAGCCTTTTCACTTTTGCTATTCCCTCTTAAAAGCTACATATCACCTCAAAAAAAAAAAAAAAAAAAAATCTAAAAAGAATGATGAAAACTACACTTGTTTTTTTTTCTTAAAAAAAAAAAAGCAGGAACAATTACTAAGCCAAAATCAGACCATCTCAGAATTCTGATGGATGATCTGTTAATCTGAAAACTTGTAACTCAAGATAGAAAAGATAACCCATTGATTGAAGAGTCGTCCATCAGTTGATAGTTACTGCTCTACTAGGAGAAGCGTTGATTTGATGGTGATCTGTGTGTTCCACAGCATAATTGAGTATATTTATGCAAGTGGATTACAGTTATGGATTTGATGCGAGTGAAACAAGTGGAAAGGTGTTGCAGGAAAATATTGCACCGGAGACAATGTCTTAACCTTTTCATCCTAACGAAATCCACCTCTGAAAGTAGAGAATATTTGATGAAGATTTTCTTAACAACAAGCAAATATATATTGTTCAGGTTTCTTAATCAATAAGGTTGAACAAATGAACCCAAAAAAAAAAAAAAAAAAACCAAGGGGAAACAACTAGCAAGCAATTAATATTTACTCTTTATAAGAAAGAAAACATTAGCAAGAAATATGATCTCCATTTGTCAAGGGATGATTCCTGTTCTTTGTCTTATGGCACCTTTCCTTCATGCAATAAGTTACAATGATGGAAAACAGATTTGGAGAGGAATCATTAGTTAGTAAATCAAGGTCAACAACTAATCCATACTTTTTTCACAGCTTCTTCTCTCTCAGGAAAAAAGATTAAGGAAGAATCAAACCTTTGCCAGGTTAAATAATGTGACTCATGGTGTCTTGCAATGACTTGTTATATTCAAGATTCCAGTGTTATCATGTCTTCCTTAGATTTTTATCAAAGTTAATCATGTTGATATGGAAGAGGGTGGAGTTTAGCATAGAATAAGATATCTGAACATGTTCTTGATACATATATTAAGAACATTTCCATGTAGCACTTTATATACAATGTCTTATTACCAAAGAAAAGAATACATAAGATTATTATGAATCCTGTTGAGCATGCACTTCATCCAAAACCATTGCACCAGGCATTAACTGAGCATTACAGTGTTTATGTTTTGACAATTTCATTCACACAGTTGTGTGATGGATAAGTGGGGGCTATTAGACTTAATCATGCAACTTCACAATAAGACAAGTAGATCTCACTCCACCCTATAAGCCCTGAACAAGATAGTATAATGGTTTGCCATTGTTTTATGCAGCTCCCTTAATGGCTCTTGCTTTTGTTTACTTCAAAGAGGAGCCACCATGATGTTTCCTTCCCAGAGGAGGCAGACATATATAAATCTCAATCTTCGCGTAGCATGTAAGATCTTAAAGTCCAAATCTAAGAATCCTTCATTGGTGCCCTTGCAAATATTAGGATGGGGCACTAGAAAACTAGCCCCCATGTCAGTATTAGATCATTTTGTCAGTTATCTCACATGTTTATTCTCAGGTAAAATTTCTTGAGCAATGTTATGGTTCATCCCTCCCTGTCACAAACCTAAGATTTCCTGATGGCTACAGTAACTATTCAAGGAAAATCAGACAACATAACTTTCATCTGCAAAGGGCAGCAGATTGACAGGGACTGCAATGGACCATCAGTAAGTGTAAGCTGCAGCTCAGTGCCTCATCATTGAGATTACTGATGGACTGTGGCATTTGTTACAATCCAAATTTGTAAAATACATCTGTAATACTTCTCCAGTAAATGGATACATGTACAAGAATGATCAAAGTAGATGCATGGATGAGAATTTGTAGCTGAAGTTCTAGTTTTTGCAGAAGTCATATGAGCTTTAGTTGTTACCTAGTCATCTAGAACTTGTTTATACCAACCATTCAGTGTCAGGTCAACTCCAACGTGCTCAGCTTTCATGAGAACAAGCTGACATCTTTGATACCATGCTTTCTGCTGATATTCTTCTTGAAATCCAACGAAAGTGAACAGATTATTTCGATTATACCATGTTTTTCTTTCTTCGATTGCCTTCGCTTCCAGTGAAAATGTCATTTCCCAACTACCCAAAAGAAGCTTTTATCTTTCAGGCTCAAGTCTCTCAGCAGTTGTTTGCCTGTTTTGATTTTTTTTTTCTTCTTCTTTTTTAATTAATTAATTGTGTTCCTACCACTTAGAAGGTATCTTAAATCTCAATCCTTAAGAATGGAAGGACAAGAGGGACTTGCTTAAGACCCACTTGATTGCTTCACCTTCCTCTTCTTCTTACTCCAAACTCAGTTCGTTCTCTGCTCTCCAATCTCCTTGTGACTTGAGCCTTAAGCATATTGAATTCTTAATAAATTCAGCTGCTAATTCCTGATAAATCCTCTCCACATCCAGCAACCCTTCATCCTCAAGCACACAAGTGGAAGAATGGGACGGCATTCTTGCTGTCTCAAGCAGAAGCTGAGGAAAGGCTTGTGGTCTCCTGAAGAGGATGAGAAGCTCTACAACCACATCATTAGATATGGAATTGGCTGCTGGAGCACTGTGCCAAAATTAGCAGGCAGGCATTCTTCAACTCATCCTCCTCCTTTTTTTTTTTTTTTTCTTTTTCTTCAATCTTAACGTTAAACTCAGTTCCATTTTTCGCCCAGGACTGCAACGCTGTGGCAAGAGTTGCAGGCTCAGGTGGATCAATTACCTCCGGCCGGATCTTAAAAGAGGCAGCTTCTCTCAGCAAGAGGAGGATCTGATCGTGAGCCTGCATGAGATTATGGGGAACAGGTTAAGAAGTTTCTCCTACGCGTCCGACTTAATCATTACAGCGTGAAGCTTTCTGATGCTAAATTCAAGTGCAGGTGGTCTCAAATTGCATTGCAGTTGCCAGGGCGAACCGATAATGAGATCAAGAACTTCTGGAATTCGAGCCTGAAGAAGAAGCTACGGCAGCGGGGAATCGACCCAAGCACCCACAAGCCACTGGGCGAGGTAGAAGCAAACCAGGAGGCTACAAGAGCTCCCCACTCAAACGCTAAAAGTGATGCAGCCATTGAGCAGTTGCCATTGACGCCAGCCTTCGATCCCTTCCCGTTGCTCGAATTCCATACGTGTTTGGATTCGATGGAGAATGTGAATGTGAATATCTATACCCAATTCCAGCAAAACATGATTGAACCAACAGGGCAGAGTGAGTGTTTGACCAATACAGGTTTTTGTGGTTATAGCAGCAATGTCTTGGATGGCTCCGATAATTTCGGCTATGGAGAAAGCTCAAGTAACAGCAGCACCAACTGGAACTGCAACATCAATCTACCAGATGAAGCCCTGAATTGGGCATCAGAGAGCAAGGCTAATGAGGTGGAGGCACATAAACACAAGTTTAATCCCTGGCATGAAGTTTGCTTTAATGCGTCTCGAGGACCAATGGCCAGCGAATTCAATCTGGATTTGTTCTAGAGTTCATGGATCTGTCTCCCTGTTTTTATTCTGATTGGAAAAAAGAACAATACTATGAAATGTTAGGATGTCCTTATGGTTTCCTTCTAATCACAATTTTCTTTCGCTCTGTTTTTGTTCCAAAACATGCATGAAACTGAAGACTGATAAGATTGTTAATTGTTCACCAATTCCATAACAAGAAAAAAGCTTATTCTTTTCAACTGCTCCTCGCAGGGCATATTAGGGAAGAATGAGTTTTTTGAGGTCATCACTTCCCACTACGAGATGTCCTGTTGCTGCCGGCTGTGGTGTATGTAGTTATGAACGCCACGTCTGCATGCATGAAACTAATCTTTGAACCTCGTGCATGGCTGCGAAGCTCAAGTGCAATTCTTTAAGCTCATGAAACTTGTCCTTTCTACAAAGCTTTGAACCTTTGTAGGCCTTTTTTTTAAAAGGATAATAATCATCATAAGGAAACTGACAGAGAAACAGACAGACATGGTTGTCAAGTATAACTAAATACCTTATATGCAAAGTGTAGAGCATGTTCAAATTAACTCAGAGTGGTTATCAATACGGACAGAAATGAATTGGCCTTAGTTACGTAGTCATTCTTCTTCATTTAGCTTAATTTAAGACCAAAAACATTTTTTAAGTCACTCAATCATAATAGTCACCTAATCTAGATTCTCGCTTTACTGTTCGACAGCATAATCTTTGCTGACAGACACATCATTAATTATGTTATATATAACTTGTAGTCCCTTTAATGAGCGAAATGCAAGATTGTTTTCTAGCATGTTAGAGTCTCCTAATCCATCACTCTTCCACTTAAACTTATTGGTATTAATACATACGCGATCTGAAGAACAGAAATCTTTGCCATGCTTTATGGATATATATGTAATGTGATGGTTTGTGTCCATGTTCTTTTGAGTTGAATCTGTCCTAGCAGAAACTCTGGACAAGCGGATTCTAGTTAATTGGCAAGGGCCTTCACATAAATTTTATTTGGGATAAACCATGCAGAATTACACTTAAAACAATCACAATTAATCTTGCTGATTTCTTCAGCTGCAACTCGCTTAAGGAAGATCAAAGGAGATGAGACAGCAACAACGACGGCCAAGTAGAAGACTCACAGGCGATGTGAAGGAATAACACTAACAATTACGACCACCAACGATGCAATGCAGCAATACATTCATATCGATATCTCTACTACTGATGGTTAATCTTCCTGCAATCGGATCTTATCTCCCCCTTGTTCCCGGTCAGCGGCGTGATGTTCCCCATCTTCACCATCGACTTCGCGAACTGAACGAAGAATGCCCCGGTGTCGGCCGCGTAGAGCTCCACCAGCTTCCTTGTCTCCGGGTTTCCGGTGACCAATATCTCGTCGGAGCTGAGCAGTCCCTTCTTCGTTAGCAAGTTCTTGAAGTAGTAGTTGTCGAACCGGGCGGGGCTAACGAAGTCCGTCGGGAAGAGTTTCTGGTCGCCGCCGGACCGCGGGCAGCCGGCACGAAGATGGGAGGCGTAGCCGGCGTCGAGGCTGAAGTCCGGCAGCCCATTGCCGGTCTGGTTGTACAGCCTCTGTCTGAAGCTGGTGCACCGCGAGAATCCAATCGTGTGACTACCTGAAAAACAAAAAATAAAAAACAAAAATTAAATAAACAAATACGGTATAATTATTTAGAGAGAATTTATAAAAACCTGAGAGGGCGACGACGTCGACGAGGTTGAGTCCCTGGAGCTTGAACTTGGTGATGATGGTCGGAAGAGTGTTGTTGGGAGCTGGAATGTTGCGGTTGGAGCCCTGAATGCTTGCTCCGAGTGAGTCCCTCCGACCAAGTGGGACCTCCCAGAATGGCCCACCGACCTTCCCAATCATATCGATCCATGAAAACAACTAAAACGCCATGAAACCTCAGAAAGCATATACTGCAGAAAGTTACGTACCAAGACAGTAGAGTCTCTGGCAGCCAAAGCCAAAACGTCAGTGCAGGAGACGGTGCGAGGGCACTCCTTCTCCAGCGCAGATTTGATCTCGTCGATCACTTCGAAGCCTCGTATCGAGTTCCGGTTGGGGACGGAGCCCTTCTCGCTCACGACGCCCCTGCTGCTGTCCAGCAGAACCGACGCGTCGCAGCCCTGAAACATCTAAAAGCGTGACAGAGTTGTCGCCGTATATTACATACACGAAGACGGGGTTTGGAAGTATAATCGACCTTAACGAAGCAGTCGTGGAAGTGGAGACGGAGCAGAGAAGCGGCCATTCTCGCTTCCTTTGCGACAGCTTTCGCGACGATGGACTGGACGATCTGGTGGGCTTTGGGGCAGGAGTAGTCGTAGAATTGGGGGTATAGGAACGGATGAGCTCCATGAGGGAAGGCTAGGGAGAGCGGGAAAAGAGCAAGGGCGACCAGCAACGCGAGGAAGTTGATTGAAACAGCCATTGCTTGGGACTCAGTTTTCTCTTGCTCAAGTCTGTCTTTTTGGTGTCGATGGAGAGGTGAGACTTGCTCGGGGCTACTTATAGAACATCATCGGCGCAGGGAGTTTAAATGACAGGAACCAGTGTCGACCACATTGCTGACTACCATCTAAAGAATGTAAATGATAGGATTTAAGGTTTTAGATAGATAGGCTCATGTAAAGGCACAAGGCCCTCGTTGGAAGAGTACGCAGGCAGAGAGGGTGGGAGCAGATGAACTCTACCAACCTCGCTGACCACAGCTTTCTGGTGTGCTACTCCAGATGTCTCATGCGTTTGACTCTATTATTATTTTCTCATTTCGGATTAACAAGTTAACTGCCCTCGCATAGTAGTGACCTTGATATCGACTACATATGAAACTGATGATGAGCTCGCGCGGCATCAATCATTCATCAGAGCTTCCTGCTCCGCTTGCTTCTCTGAACTTGTGTTCATTTGTTTGGTTCTTCGATCAGGCATTGTGCGTGAGCACCTACTCCTGAGGACTACGGTGCACCTTGCATCATCCCCACTGTGATCATTCATGCAACCACTGCATGCATATAATATATGCTGTTGTGCGTTGAGAATATTTGGATGACATAGCGAAGCTGAAGAATGGTGAGGAGTAGAAGACGAGGAGGAGATGAACCACTCTGGAGAAGCCTGCAACTAACCATTTTGTACCAGTTCATCTGGTTGGACAAAAGCTACTGCACCACTCAAGTTCATTTTGTTTAGGGAGAGCCCATTTGAGAGATGAACATGACAATTATTGGGCTTCAGTGATTCAAGGATTAAGGGTATAATAAGCCAAGTTTATGTTGACAAATGATCTAGCATTAACTTAGAGACACCAAAATGTTTTTATGTACATCTATCTCAAATGACTTGAGATGAATGCACAAGGTTTATTATCAGAAATGATAAAGTAAGAGTAATTAGATGCAGCAGTAATAAATGATATGATGAGAGGAAAGAAATTAAGATATTATGAATATGTTCAAGAACAATGGTTATTATCCAAAGAAAATTAAATGAGATTTAAAAAAAAAAAAAAAACTGAATACAATCGCTATATATCCTTAGAAAGAGTAATCCATTTTGAGTCTATTCTCTTTTGTACCACAGTCTAAGTTCAAACAAACATGAAGGCTTACTGATAGTTTCATCATCAATTAACTACAATATTCTAGTTTCTTTAATGCATTCGAACAATTCGACTTCTGTTGCTTTGCAAACAAACACACACGTAGGTTTGCATAGGAGTCTCACAGAATAGAATCCATGATCTTCATATTTACCTTGGAACCTCTAAAAACTGAAATATCTTGATCGCTTTTAACACAGACAGAGAAGATGACACACTCAATTATATAAAGCACTGAGACAACAGCTAAGCTCCCTTTTATAACGCCAGTGGCTTCTTATATGTCATCCATGATGGGTTTGGTCCATGCTCAAGTTCCATGGTGATCTGAGGGCCGTCTTAATTATAGTACTAGGCTACTGCTTATAGTGTTCATATCATCCAAAGAGTTAAGGATCCCATAAAGAGACTGCAGCCTGTCGCTGAGTTCCATCATCTGAATCCTCCGGACAGAGTTCTCAGCCTCCATGGCAAAGTACTGCTGTGTGGTGAGGGTCAAGTAGGTCGATATTTGACTGTTCTCCTTCCTCAGCTGGTTCACTTGCGACGTCAGATCATCCAGATGTTTCTGTTTGCGCATCCTTGACCTCCTTGCAGACTCACGGTTTGATATCTTTCTTTTCCGCTTCTTCTGGGCTATCAGTATTGCTTGTAGATCCTCTTCGGAGCCTGAGTTTTGCAACAGGATGGAACCGGAGGAAGATCCGTTGGGAGAAGCCATGGAATTAAGCTTTGGCACTTTTAACAGTAAAATGATTTATTTGACAATTTATCTAAAAAGTTGAATGCTAGTGCTTCAGGAAGGAGTAGATCCTGAGTTGCAATGGGGTTGAATTATGAATCTAGTATCTAGCCAAGGTAAGTACTTGATGAAATTATTAGACAATATATATGAAAAGGACGATCGATGAGGGCCAGGATTTCAGATCTCAGAACAAGTTCATGAAAACACGTAGAACCAGTAGAGGAAGACAACAGAGAAGGATTGAACAAGATGAGTCCTGCGCCGAATAGTGGAATTTATCATAAAACCAGAGAGGAGGATTTCACTTATAATAGGCAACATAGATTATAAAGATGAGAAGCAGACGCTAGCTGCATGTGAATGGAAACAAATAAGATAAGTGCCGGCCAAAGGTCAGATCTTGAAACTACTTCCAGGATTTCTCAGGCTTCAGCAGCAGTGTCAGTTCTACCACCAAAGATTGAACCAAGGGCAGAACTGGAGAATGCTTCTTGACCGTAAAACAAACT
The DNA here is from genome assembly GCA_037177395.1 of Alpinia galanga. Classification (NCBI taxonomy): domain Eukaryota; kingdom Viridiplantae; phylum Streptophyta; class Magnoliopsida; order Zingiberales; family Zingiberaceae; genus Alpinia; species Alpinia galanga. The sequence goes on from JBAMHZ010362930.1 coordinate 10,898, forward strand.
CTTTCTTCAGAGGAAATTTTGGCAGAGTTTCCCCTGCAAACGACTCTGGTTATGATTAAAAAAAAAGAAAACTAGTTATAATAGATTAACGGAAGGATTATTCATCACTACAACGAGAGCAGCGGCAAGCACAGAGTGTTTGATCAGAACCCAAGAAAATCGCAGGAGAATCAGAAATGGAAAAAAGAAAAATAAAAAGAAAAATCAGCAGAGCCTTCAGTAAGCTAAGCGAGGAAGAAGAGCAGAGAGGGAAAGGGAATTGTAGCCTTGGCCAAGGGTGGAATTTATAGAACAATCTCCACCCCAGCAAAGTGACACAGCATGGTAATTTCAATAAAAGGAAGCGTGGACCTCGGAATCTTTTGCTTGTGGTATAGTCGACAAGACTGAAGATGTTTTGAGAAGCATAAAATCCAGAAACTAAGCCTCGCAGTCACAGGTAATTAATAGATTAACAGCATCTCGATGAGCATGTAGAATGAATGACTGCAACTATGAAAAATTTGCCCTTTGGAAAATTAATTCTTTATGATGTTTTTTTTTTACTCTTCCTTAATTGATCGTCTTCCTTCCAGTACAGGAAAGCAGATATATACACCACCAACATAAAGCATGAGCTAGCTAGCTTTCGATATATCTTTTGACCTCAAATTCCACTTTAATTCCCCCATCACTTGTTTGTAACTTTCACTCTTTTTAGAAGCCATGCTGCCACTCTCTCCGCCTCACGTTCCACCACTTGAGTTAGTGACCATCATGTGCCCCACAAACTGAGGGCCATGGTTCCATGGCAACCGCACTCATCAGTAGTGCCCAGCTGTTTACTGTGCTGAGGAGCCCTAAAGGCATTGCACTGTTTGTACCTTTTTTGTTTGTTTATTATTTTGTTTTTCTAAAGGAGTTAACGAAACCAAATCTTCGTGGCTAAGTTTCGTGGAAACTAGGAAGGAATTGCATATCATGGATTGTAAGATCCACCCCCACTCGTGCATATGGCGCCTTAGGATAGGTCTCCATGATCATAGATATGATTTGATATCTATATATGATGGCCACACCATTAGTTCCTTAACATGCTACGTTAGAATCAATCATGTCATAAAAGGGTATCACTTAGTCCCCAAGGGCACGATGCAACCGTAAAGACGATGAAATATTTCATAAGAAAACATAGTTTGATCTTCTACTAAAGTACGGTTCGACGATAAATTTTTAAAAAATCTCTAAAAATGACCCTCTGTGCAGGAGTTTGCCTGACAGATAAAGTACAATTTCGACATTGAACAGCCTTTTAGGGATGACATAACTGGGAAATCTGAACTGACCCGCTTAAAAAAGCTGTAAGCGCTTCCTTAATTTACTCAGGTGGTTAATGGAAATCCGCTGGGACTTTGATCTCTTCCGATTCAACTGTTGAAGAGACATCTCTGAAGGACTGTGGAACAGAGTTGATCATCTTTAAAAATTAGTCAGATCAAAGGTTCAGACACTCTGGTACTAATAAAAAAGAATAAAAAAGTATCACGTACATTAATAATTACAAATTGAATATT
>JBAMHZ010363256.1:0-38030 GCA_037177395.1 Alpinia galanga
TTTCAGGTGCAATCGAGCCTCCGTGCTTTTTCATTAAAGCACATATTTTTTAAGAAGGCGGCCCACGGAAGAAGCCTATATCATTGGACGATGGAGCGGCCGTCAGGATTCATACCTTACTCTGTTGTTTTCGCTCGCCTCTCAGAGATGATGGCTGGTGGGCACGGAGACGATGGCGAAGGCGATGATTACATGGGCGACCTCTCCCTCTTCCTCCCTCCCGACCTAGAGGCTGATCCCAAGAAGGTAAATCATTAATAAATCCTTTGTTTCAATCCTTGTTTGGAAGGAAAAAAAAACTGTCTTTAACCCTAGTTGCTGTCGCCGGCTTCCGTTTCACGTAGAAATTGAAAGAGAAAGCGAAGAAAAACCCTCCGGATCCTAGTCCGAAGCCCAAGTTGCCGAAGGGACTCAGCTGGCACGAGCGGAGGCGGCTCGAGAGGGAGAGTAAGCAGCGGGAGGAGGACGAGCGCACGAGGGCGAGCCTCGACGAGGCGATCCCGGACTCCAACGTGGGGTTCAGGATTTTGAAGATGATGGGATACAAGCCCGGATCGGCGCTTGGGAAGGACGGTGGCGGGATGGCGGAGCCGGTGGGACTCCAAATTCGGCGGTCCAGAGCGGGAATTGGAGTCGAGGAGGATGCCGCGAGGAAGGAGAGGGCGGAGGTTGAGAGGAAGCGGAGGAGGGAGGAGGATATGATGGCGGAATTTGGAACGCGGCAGAAAACGCAGTGGAGGAGCAGGAAGGTTGTTTGGGATTACAGGAAAGGAGAGGCTGCTTTGGCGCAGTTGGAGAAGAGGGAGGTGGTCGAGCCCCCAAAGGATGATGAGAATGAAGAGAAGCCTGAAGAGGAGGAAGAGGAAGAAGTGATCACAGAAGAGGTAAAAGTTCTGACCTTTTTTAGTACATTTTCTTGTATCATATCGTACAAAGTTCTCCAGACTTAAGCAGTACAGTTCATTTCCTTCCGGCCCTTGGCTTCTTCTTCAAACTCTTTATCTATGGAGAAGAGAGTGAAAGCTAAAAGAAAAAAAGTTATATTCTCCTTTCCTATCTTCAAATAAATAAATAAATATTATCTTGATTGATTGAAAATATTATTCGAGTCTGAGTTTACCTACAATCGGGTCAGTCTATTAAGATCAATTTTGCAGAGGTTTTGTACATGATTAAGGGACACTTGAGAAGTTGATATGAGCTCTGAAAAATCCTTCAGACTGCATGGATTCCTCAGATTCATGACAAACTTTAGACAATATAGCGATGGAAAAGTTCTATTTATTGATAAATTATATATGACTGCCCATATTGATCATAATCACATTGTGCATGCTTCTAGTAACGTAATAGATAAACTGTAACTGACTCTTATTTGATCAAGGTGACTCCATAGTTAGCATTGTCACTGTAGGGCTAGTTGACCAAAACATAGGTGGAGTAAGTTAGATTACCTTTTCTATCATTGTCCTAATTATCTGAGTGTTAAGAGGCTAACGTGTACTCTTTCTTCAAAATTTCTCCTATTTTTTTCCTAATTAATACACTGAACAGATGATGACACTAATGAATATTGCACTGTAAGCCACAAGTAATGAATATCATTAGTGTTATCATTTATGCATGTAAGATTAGGTTCTGCATCATGGCAGATTTTGAGTTGGGTCCAGCATGAATCGGTTAGGAGTTGGGATGAGTCATTTGAATTTATCATGTAATTGGAATTATTCCCTTAGATGTAGGAATGTTAAAAAAAATTAGTTGTGAGTTGGGGATAAAACAAGCAAGTTTAAACCCAAAGTAGGTCTTTTCCTTTATCCCTTTATGGATTTATTTTATTTTACTTATAAAATGAAATAAAATTATATATATATATATATATATATATATATTTTAAAAGGAGCCTTAGCGCAATGGTGAAGTTGTTGCCAGGTGACCTGGAGGATACAGATTTGAGTCACGTATCATGTTATGCATCCATGGTTCCAGTCCTGTTGATGACAAATCAGAGATGGCCCAAGGCTGACTAGCTATAACTTCTCAAAAAAATCTATCCTATCTATAACATACACTTGTATTTGGAGACAATAAAGGAACAATTACATGGGACAGATGGACTCATGCATTTGAAGACGTCTTCAAACTTTAAAGATAGAGATGCTGTTTGGAAGGCACGCAATGTTAGGGAAAGGTCAAAGTTCTACCTTCCTAACCTAGGCGAGAAAAGGAAGCCATCACTTGTAGATGGTTCATTGTCACATCTCAAGAAAAGATCATTAAGGGATGGCAACTCAAATGTGCAAGGTGCACGGCAAGGCTACATGAATTGGAAGTGAGTGTGAATTGGAGGCGGGTGTTTGTGTGACACATCTTTCCAGTAGCAAATGGCATAGTCTGTTTGTTCATGGAGGCACGGTTATGGGGACCATGCAAGAGGGTTGAATCTTGTAGTGTACATGCGCCATGAAGGTAGGCAGTCTCTTGTAGAAGCATGGCCTTGCACCAAGAGGAAAGTCTCTATTCACAACGAAGAGTATATTAGATAGAAGAGATGCCAAAGTTGCATAAGCATAGAGTGGCATGTACTTCTTGGAGGATGTGGTTACATGAAGGAGTTGCAGATCTAAATCTAAATAAACAAGGTCCAAGTTTTTGGAGGATGAAGCTGTGGTGCAGGATAAGGCAAATTCAGTCATGATAGCTTTTAGAACTGGTCCAGTGTTAAATATTTCGAAGTCCAGGGAATGAGTCATGTGAATGTAGTGTTCTTTGAACTATCCGGCAGAGTGTCCCTTAGATATAGGAGGCATGCTGACTTAGTTAAGCTTGGGTTAAAATGTAAATGTTAGGGGTTACATTATAAAGTCTGCACGTTTAAACCTGAAATAAGCCCTCCCATTATACAAGATTGCTTATCCTGAATGAATACTCGAGATCTCACTTTCCATCACTTTGTGCACCCATTATTCCAATCTCTCTATTTTTTTTATGATCTAAGTGTCTGGATTTTGCCTGACTAATCCTAGAAGTAGACGACCTTCTTCCCTGATTTGCCTACCAGATAAATCTGGAATACAACTTGTGCACACTTAGAGGTCGACCTCCAGAATATTCCTCCCTAGTAGGATTTGAACTCTGATCCTTTTGTTTGTCCCCTTGAATGCTTTCACATTGCACCACGCCCTTAAGGGCATTATTCTAATCTTCTTGGTTACACGTGTGGCAGACAACGGTTAGATTGATGATGAGGCAGTGATGGATGGAAAATATTCTTAAATGACTCTTTGTCTCATAGTTCATACACTTAACAACCATTTTTCCCAAAAATAAAAATCTTGTCCCTCTTTGTGCTTTTTTTTTTGTTGAAAAAAACTTCCTCATCTACTATCACCACCAACTTCGAGCATTTTTCTCCACACATCTCTTCTCTTTTCTTCCTTTAAGTCTGAATGCTTGTTTCATTTCCTAAAACCAACTGATTCTGGCTAAATCCAACTAATTTGAGAAAGCAGAACTCAACAACAATGGAGAAATTTTAGCTTGAAGGAATTTGTTGAACAATATATCTATGTCACATTGCTTCTCACTATCTATTATGAACCATATTTTAGATTTTTGATGGTTGGTTATGTTCATTAACTTTCATGATTTGTCCTTAATGCTTATCACGTCCCTCTCAGTTGCACTTGAAACCATTTGGAAGTGCTTTTCTATCCTGTAACCATTGAAAGTGTTACTAGAAGAGAATGTTATGGAATGCACAGGAAAAGTGGTTTGTTCACTGAATGCAATATATACCTGCATGCTAAGAGCATATAATAATAATTATTATTAAGGAAAAAAGGAGGTAACACTTGATGTTTTTGTCCTGGCATTGTGAAATTTTTTAATTCGCTTCACTGTTTATTTAACTTTTCAAATTGTCTCTACTCTTGTTGTATTGACTAGCATAACCTATTAACCTGTGTTGACTAGTTGATTCTTTTTCCTTGCAGCACTTGTATGATATTCTAACAAAGCTCAGAGACGAACACCATTACTGCCTCTACTGTGGATGCCAGGTTAGTGCAGACATTGGAGCTAATATCATTTCTTGTTTTGAATATGTGCATGCTATAGATTCAGCAAATTGCTTGTTCGTTTCTCTCAAATTTGTTCTTGCACCTAAATGCCATAGAATTTCGACTAGATATCCAGGCTCAAGTTTACGGGCTACTATGAAAAATTTAGGGTTAGTTTAATTTTCGACATAATTCCCTATTGTTCATAGTTTGACCCATAAAAATTGTTTTCCCCCTTAGTCCACCCTTGTACTTGATTTACCTCAAGTGTGCTTAAATAAAAAAAGGGGAATAGTTTTTCATTAACCTCGAGGTTATATCATCCCTAATAGGTAGAACAAATATGGCTTAGATTGTGTTTCCTAAATATTAACTTTGTCATCACAAGGTCTAAGAAAATAGAAATATTAAAACAAGATGCATTGCCTGTAATTTAAGGTTCATCAATCTATTATTTTTAACAAAGAATCTAAAGATTCCCTCTTTTCTTCACCAACATTCAAGAATTTAATCTCTAACCGTCAGGATCAACTTAGAATAATTCTACAATGGGTAAATTGAGATAAACTAGATTCTGAAATCCACGTTGAGAAATAAGAAATGTCATTAGATTCTGAGTATGGAATTATACATAATTTTACACATCACCATTTTTCGGTAACACTTGCATACACTTATCTTACAACTCTGACCAAAGTGCAACTTAATCAACATCTTCTAATGTTCTTCGCTGCAGTATGAGTCTGCGGATGCATTGGCAACTAATTGTCCTGGATTAACAGAGGAAGAACACTGAGCACCAGATTTTTTTTTTTTTTTTTTTGCCTGCACCTCTTCTATTTCGAAGACTCAAAAGTGCTGAAGCATCATTCACTGGATTGATATGGCAACCAGTAAGAAACAAATGCACATGATCATTCATTCTTCGCGGTTGGTTGTCCCATTTTTGAAGATATGCTCATGTTCATGTCAAGTCACAAAGTTAGATTGGTCAAAGTTCTGGGCTCGAGCAACTTTGTGCAGCCTATTTATGATATTTTAGTTTCTCGAGCACACTCAACTGATGCACAAAAGTTTGCCTCTGAAGCACATTAAAGAAACATCCAAGGTACTTAAATTTTTTTTGGCAGTACATCTCTGTCTAATTTCTGACACAGGTCTGTCCTGGCACACCTTTGGATACTGCCTTGATCTTCTGCCAGCAAGAATCTTGATTCTGAAGGCCAAACAAATGCACTCTGCCAAACCTTTTTCAGATGCCTTGCCAGTTGTTAAAAATCGATTGAGGGATGTAGCGAAATTGCGTTTTGATGAATTAACAGAGTTATTCCATAATTTATCTATTTTTATTTTACGTCTTATACTTTAGAATGTTTTTTTTATTATTAATAATTCATAAAAATGAAACAAAATTACTTTTACTTACAAACAATAATTTTTATTGCATGGATGGTTCATTTGATAAGTTAAGTTTGAATATTGAATCAAGTTGAATTTTTTAAAACCTTAAAATTTTCATTGTATTTGTTGAAAGTAATGCCATTTAAAGAAAATGTTTCGACTGATAATAGATAAATGCAAGAAAAAAATTATAAATTTATCTTTTAACTCTTTTTTAGTGTAGATAAAGTATGATTTTTTTATATATAAAATATTGAGTAAATCGTAATATTTTAAATAATAGAAGGGGAAAAAAAAGAAGAAGAAGAAATCTTGTGACGTCTTCACAGAAACAGTTGGTATTCTGATGGAAGCATCAATTTGATGGTAGTAATGCATCACATGGCATGTGGGCGCATCTGGGACATGTTTAAGCATGAGGGGGCCAAACTCTGAAAGCTCTGGCATCTGCCAACACTATTCAAGTGCAATGAATGTCTTTGAACTATTACAGCAGTTTTTTTTTTAATAGAAAATTCTTGGTAGGCAAATAGAATAATGAATGTCTTTTAACTATGACAATAGGGTTTTTTTTCTTTTTTTTTTTGTGTGTGCCAAATCTGAGTAGGCAAATAGAATCAAGGTTTTATATATCATTTGGACATGGATCTTCCGTCCTATATTAAGTGTGTCAACACAGATGCAAAGGCACAGAGGAGGAAGAAGGAACCATAAATGAAGAGGAACAACAAAGAATTAAACCATAAATTAGAGAAGCAAGTTCACAATGAGAAGCAACTCAAGCGCCCATAATTAAATTGAAGGAAATAAAACTGAACTAAACGAGTACACTAATACATGGACCTACTTGCAGAAGCAGAAGCAGACATAGTTGAAAGCCCCACAAAATGGCATTTACGAATTGAGATAGATGTTTCCATGTAACAATCTTTAGCCGCAAGAATCACAAACCAAACTGCATAGCTTCAGTATTGCAATAGACAACAAAACAGCACCTCGTAGATGTTATGGATTCCAGGCCAATGGCTAGAGTGGGATCAACATTTCAAAATCACAAAATTATCATGAAGAAATGGAGTTCATAACAGCGACAGTAGAATCCAACTGACAGCACTTAGAGGAAATTCATATGATCTACATAGACCGGTGGTTGATCATATGATCGGAGTGATTGTAACCATGATCAAGGTACTGCCGACTTCCCTGCAGTGCTAACTCGAGCTCACCTGAAAAATGTGGGCGACCTACCACCTCATTAACCCTCGATATTCCAGTGCCGGGTTCAGTTTCATGGGAGTGGCTCCGGCTACCAGGATCCCTGAAGCCCCAGGTGTTGGCCATGTAACTGTTGGAAGCAAAGGGATTGAAGCTGCTGGATGGAGCAATAGAGGGAACTTGGCTTTTGCTAGTGTTACTGCCCCTTGGCTGAGTCGATGACAGAAGAGAGAGAGCACAGCTGCCGTCCAAAGCTCCTGCAAGACAGTCACCGGGTGGAAGTTCTGGTGAAGATAATAGAATCTGACCCGGAGAGCCTTGCAAGTATGGATGGGCTTCAAGCATCGGTGCAATCCCACTCGATGGAGCATCTACCACTTCATGCCACTGGTTGCTAGTAACCAGGTTACCTGAGCAAATATCTCTTCCATTCTTCAGGTAACTAAAGTCCATTAGAAAGCTTCTGAATCTGCTGGGTTCTGTTTCAAATTACAAGGCAACATTAATTCAGACCAACAGAATATTGGGGTGTCAAAGAATATAGTCTACATAGAAGGCCTGATTCTAACCATCGAAGGACCGAGGAAACTGGCCATAGCGCGATGCGAATGGGCCAGTGGGTGGCTTCCTCCGACGTTCATTGTGCCCTGCCAGACGTCTACGACAACTGCGTTTGCCTTGGTCGAACTCAGTTAACTGGTGAAACCTATGAATGCATTGTGGCAAAGTGATTTTTACTCTACATGTATTGATGAAGATACAACACAACATACTTTTAAAATATTTCACCTGATGATTGTCATATTCAATTAAAAAGCACCTTGCAGCAATCGTTTGTAATACATTTAATATCAAAATTATAGAGATCGAAAATTAACCAAAAGTATCATGTAGCCTTTCAACGAATACAACATTTCAAAACATCTCTACTGCTGATTAAGAACTATGATCTGCTATCACTCGGAGGAAAATAATTAGAGTAAGCATGTTCAAGCAAACTAAACACCCAAAACTTAAGATAGTTAACATTATTGATCCACAAAGACATCTCGACAACCAAAATGATGACATCTAAAGGGTAGTAAAAACAACAATCTCTTGAGGAAAAAAAGTTTAGAAAATCTTTTATGTTCGTAGGTTAATTGATATACAGAAATTAAAAATGTATGTCCAAAAAAACAAACAAACAAACAAATATACGGTAAACCTGTCAATATGTACAATAATTAACCTAACAATTTCCTGACCTTCATCACTTAAAGAAACAGGTTTCCAAAAATATAGATTTAGAATCCCACCTTTTTTCATTCTTTATAAACAAGCTCAAGTTGCCTCAATAATAGTGTACCTTGCACTGAAAAGAGATACATTTCTATCTAACATTCAGAATATTGACTGCAACTCATCAGGGAAGTGTGGATAGCAAGGCTGAGATGAGAAAAAAAATTCTTACTTTGTACAAAGATATCAATTTTTTAAGGAGAAAGAAAAGAAGAATCACCCTGAGAGCATACTTGATTAGGTGAGAAAGCTGAAAAACTATTATGGACGGCAGCAGTCAGAACACTGAAGAAACGTATATTGTGTCGGAATTCACCACCATTGCAAGACAGCAAAATCCAGCAATGAGAGGCAATCCTAAAATCCCTACTAAACAGAAAGCAGGAAAGATTATTGTTTTTTTCCTTCACTAAATCAATGGTGTCAAAATCAGATTCAAGAAGCGAGCATCAACACGAGAGGGTTTTTTTTAGGGCTTGCCGAGCAGCCGTCGCCGACGAGAGAGACGAGCTAAGTAGAGATGAGAATTGAAGAAGAGCACGAGACCTGCTGCATTGCTGACAGAACCTCTGCTCGATGCCGCTGACGATGACCTTGGGCGCCTTGGAATGCATCCCGCACACCTTGTGCCGGCAGTAGTAGGCCTTAACCCCGCTGAGATCCGCCTCGCACCCCTCGACTTGGCACCTCGGCACGGCCTGCTGCTGCCCTCCCCCTCCCAGCACCACCCCCCTCGCCTTCCTCGCCGGCGGTGCCTTATTGCCGCCGCCAGCTCCGTCCCCAAAGTAGATCTTTTTACCGAACAAAAGTCCGTGAAGCGAGTCGTCCTCACTGGCGCAGCCGCCGGAAGGCCCGATCGAGCTGGAACTCATCTCCACCGGGTCAAGGAGGCAGCGAGCCTACAGCCCAACCATAGCAGAACGAATGGGGGGAAGGCCGGTGGGTTGCATAGCAATAAAAAAAAAAGCGCATAAGGATGGGATTGTAATAAAACAGAAACAAAAGGTTGCTTGAGCAATTGTGCACGACTTAAAGCTGACAGCTGCCATTTTAGAATAGTGTGCAGCGCGAGGGCAGTGCAGCTGCCACAGCGGGGTGTGGAAGGGAAGGAAGAGAAAATAGAGAAAGAATGATATTAAACTTTAGATTTTCGCGTTTCAAATTGGAACAAGACATTGATTCATCTCAAAATGCTTTGCTCGCTCAGGCAAGGAAAGAAACAAGCTTCGCATCTAAACATTTTGAGGTTGTTTGTTGTACCAATCTCTCATTTGGGTTAGACAGGCAGGAGGAGAAGGTACCCCTGCAGGCTTTTGCTTGTTCTGGAACCACCAAGTGCAAGTACATTTCGATGAGGAAGATTGCTGGGATCTCAATACTTTTTTATTTTAGAGAAAAAAAAATATTATCTTCCAAGTCTTCGCACACTTCGCCTTTCCAAAGCCATGCACGTCGAGAGTGCTGTACAAGCAGAGGAGGTTCTTTCTCAAGTGAGCAAACTGCAATTTGCGAAGTTGTTTTTTTTTGCAATAAAATAGCTCTGGGAAGAAGGGAAGAAAGTAACTTGTTTTTGCAATAAAATAATTGCAGCAGTGATGAAGGAAGATCCCTGTTGATTGGATTTCCGTAGTTGGGTCCAGTTGAGGCATGGCGCAGGGACAAGCCATTAAAGGTCGCTCAGCGACCACTGCAGCAGCAGCCGTGTGCTTGTGAAACTCGACAAATTTGAAAATGCAAACAGGACTAAAATTTCATTAGACTTGCTGGGAAGTGCTCTAAAGAATCCTAGAAAATCTGAATATATCAAAAACGTAAAAAATAAATAAATAAGAACATATTAATTATAAATCACTAAATCTCTCTCTCTCTCTCTTCTCCAACATGCGGCGTGGCTAATGCATGCTCGCCTCATTAGTAGTGTTCCCCACAAGCCATGAGTTACCAAGCTTAAAAAGTACTCCTGGCAACTCTGTACCTACCTTTGCTTATCATCTTGATAGATACAATGTGGTCGAGAAGGATGATGATATTGATGATGCTCGAGGACCACGGTAATCCCTTCCATTGTCTTCCTTTCGTTGTCTCCGAAGATACAATTTGTTCATCGCCTTGCTTTCTTTTTCAAGGTAAATAGGAGTAAAGTTAAATTTGGCTCTGTTTACTTCACGAGAATGAACATAGATGGAAAGGAAAAGAATGGAGGGAGGAGGAAAAGGAAAGAAAAAGCAAAAAAACAAAAAACAAAACAATACTCCGACAGGATAAATTGTCATACAAGTTTGCTAGGAACCAAAGTGCTCACAGTTAAAAAGGGCACACCAATAATGAATAACTGCTAGCACATTGCTGCTGAAATATTTCGTGTCATTTCAGTATCGAAATGGGCTTGATGGAGGAAAAGCGAACGAAGAACAGAGATTTTTATTCTGTTGGGCTTTTTTCATTGCTTAAATTGTGGTCTGACGGGTAAAACTGGCCCATCTATAGTGCAGATTATTTGTAAATGTGATTCTATGGTATGGAATGGAATTAAAACAAATAGGATGAGTATATATTTTTTAATATGGAAAGAGCGCTGGATTTTTAATTTTGCCGATTATTGTTTATGTCGAATGTATTGCGATAAGATTCGAAGTTCCTTTTATTTTGAGAGAGTGGTTTTGATTATGGCAATGCCGGAAGGAAGATGGATAACAAGGAAGAAGATGACGAACAGAACGGGCTGCATGCACTCGAACTTAGTTAACACTCTCGAAACCTCGACGCATGCTGTAGTTCCGCTGGCCGACGGCGGCAAGGCGGCGTGCCGCAGAGGCACTTATTGTGGCTGTATCTCGCTCCGCCTTGCCGCTAGCTCCATTGTTCCCCACCCGTCGGGATCTTCCCGCACAGCATGTTGTAAGACAAGTCGAGCACCCACAGATCGTGCAAGTCCTTGACCGACTTCGGAATGCCACCCTGGAGGCGGTTGTGGCTCAGGTCCAGGTGCTGCAGTTGCGACGGCATCTCCGCCTTCGTCAGCTCGAACTCGATCTCGTTCCGCGATAGATCCAGCCTCACCGTGTCGCTTCCGGTTGAACAAGAACGCCGGGTTACCGCTGAGCCGGCCGGTTCCGCCCCATGTCGATGGTTTGCACGTCCCCCTCGGCGTACGATGCGGGGATCTCCCCTCTCAACTTGTTGTTCGACAGTATAAGCTCGCCGTGGAGCAACCCCGGCGGTATCGAACCGGAGAGCCGGTTGCTGCTGAGGTCCAAGTACCGGAGGTACGGGAGCTGGGCCAGCTGCGGGGGGGGATGGCTCTGGAGAGCTTGTTGTTTGAGAGGGTGAGCTCGCTGAGGTTGGTGCCGACAAGCAAGGCCGGGACTTGGCTGGAAACAGAGGTTTCGGATATCGAGAGGAAGTCGAGGCGGGCCAAAGAGGAGGGAGGGGATAGGCCCGGCGAGGCCGGGCATGTCCTCGAGGGAGAGGCTTCCGAGGAACGGCAGGTCGCCGAACGCGTCGGGGATTTCGGTGCGGGGGGCGAGGTTGGCGTCGTAGATGTGGACGCTGTAGACGCGGCCGGTGGTGGTGTCGCAATAGAGGTTCTCCCAGGTGCAAAAGTTGGAGTCGGGGAGCCACGTGGAGAGCACGGGAGGGCTGCCGAGGGCGTGCTTGGCAGCGAGGAGGGCGGCACGGTCGCCGGCATTGCAGTCGAAGGCGGAGAGCGCGGTGGGAGCTATGGCGAGGAGAAGGAAACGGAGGAGGAATAAGCCATTTGTTCGTGAAGTACTAGTGATCTGGAGCTGGCTTCGACTTCCAATTATAGCACGCCGGCGAGACAAATTTACGCCGACGTACGGTGCCAACGAATTTTTAAATACGATTCTGTCGAGTTTGCGGTGCCATGCACATGATCAAAACGTGCATAATTCTTTTGCATCTTGAAGTTTATACTGGAATTCTTCCCAAAAAAAAAAAAAGCGAGAATGCTGCCATATATCGACGGAAAAAGGATATCTGCATACAACCTCAATGGATTTAATTAACAGTGGAAACGCAGAGGTCAGTGTCTTATAGCATGGGTAACACATGGTCACCTAGCTCGTTAGCATTGTTCCCCATGAGCAGTATGTTACTTCACTCGAAAAGCACTCCTGGCAATATTGTACCTTTCCTTATTTATCATCTCATCAGATAGAATGCTGCTGAGGACGACGATGCTCAAGAGCCCACAACAATCCCGTGTGTTCTTGCCTCTGTTTGCTCCATGAGAATGAACAGGGAAGAGAAAGGAAAGAACGTAGGGAGGAGGAAGAGTAAAGAAGAAGAGAAGGAAATCAAGTAGAAAAATAGAGCAAGTATTACCTGCAAATACTTCATCTTGATAAATTCTTTAAACTGCTTAAAGTTGACAGCTTTTTTTTTTTTAAATAGTGGATAATATACTAAAAAAACTGGCTCATCTATAATTCAATTTCAAATAAATTGTAGTTTTCAAGGATAATATTCCAGCATGAATTTTTCATTGGCCAATTGTTCGTGATGAAACTTTCCTGTGTGCATTTAGTATGAATCGAGTTAAACAGATATTCTTATTAAACTTCGGAGGAGATATGGCGTTGAAATATTTTTTTTACAGGGCAGATTATCTGTAATCCTACTGAAAAGCCACGATTAAACTAGTAATATGATTATATAGAATTGCATATACACACGTTTTACTTGATAGGGTTCTTTATATTAAAATGATTTTGCTGCACTTGATCACTGACCAAGTCCTGCGAAGCCACGTGAACCGATTGAAGCTTCAATTTGTGTCATCTTATCCATTGACATTTAAAAACATCAGCCGGAATTGTTGTCTACGTTGAATTAAATTGCGATAAGATTTAAAGTTCCCTTCGGTTTGACTCAAATCTGAAAGGGATCGATATTATTCAATGCGCCGCCGGAAGATGAATGACAGTAAGAGAAGAAAACGAACAGAGCAGGCCAGCTGCACTCGACTTAATTAACACTCTAGAGACCTCGACGCATGACGTAGATACGCTCACCGGCGACGGCAAGGTGGCAGCGGCGTGCCGCAGAGGCACTTATTGTGGAGGTAGCTCGCCGCGCCGTGATACGCCATCGCCCTACCCGTCGGGATCTCCCCGCACAGCATGTTGTAAGACAAGTCGAACACCCGCAGCTTGTACAGGTCCTTGAGCGACTTCGGGACGCCGCCCCGGAGGCGGTTGTGGCTCAGGTCCAGGTACTCCAGCTGCCATGGCATCTCCGCCTTCGTCAGCACGAACCCGAACTCGTTCCGCGACAGATCCAGCTTCACCGTCGGCCGCGTCCGGTTGAACAAGAACGCAGGGTTACCACTGAGCCGGTTCCGCCCCAAGTCGATCGTGTTGACGTCCCCCTCGCCGTACGATGCGGGGATCTCCCCGCTCAACCTGTTGTTTGACAGTATCAGGAACCGGTAGTCTTCGTGAAGCAACCCCGGCGGTATCGAGCCGGAGAGCCGGTTGCCGCTGAGGTCCAAGTACCGGAGGTACGGGAGCCGGGCCAGCTGCGGGGGGATGGCGCCGGAGAGCTTGTTGTTTGGGAGGGTGAGCGCGCTGAGGTTGGTGCCGACAAGGAAGGCCGGAACTTGGCTGGAAACAGAGGTGTTGGAGATCTCGAGGAGGTAGAGGTGGGAGAGGCGAGCGAAGGAGGGAGGGATGGGCCCGGAGATGCCAGGCATGTCCTCGAGGGAGAGGCTTTCGAGGAACGGAAGGTCTCCTAACGCAGCGGGGACTGGGGTGCCGGGGGCGACGCCGGCGTCATAGATGTAGACGTTGTAGACGCGCCCGGTGGTATCGCAGTAGAGGTTGTCCCAGGCGCAGCAGTTGGTGTTGGGGAGCCACGTGGCGAGCAGGGGAGGGTTTCCGAGCGTGTCCTTGACAGCGAGAAGTGCGGCACGGTCGCCGGCGTTGCAGTCGAAGGCGGAAAGCGTAGCGGAAGCTGTGACGAGGAGAAGGAAACGGAGGAGGAACGCGGAGGAGAGCATAGTCGTCCAAGGATAAGCCATTAGTTAGCGAAGTGGTGATCTGGAGCTGGCTTCGAATTCCAATTATAGCACGCCGGCGAGGCAAAAGGCCGTCGGCGGCCACGAATTGTTAAATATAAACCTTTGAATTTGTGCTGCAGTGCACATGATCAAAACGAGTATAATAATACTTTTGGATCTTGAAGTTTATACCAGCATTTTTCCACAAACTAAAATTAAAAGAGAGAGAGAGAGAGAGAAAAGAAAAAAGAATGCTGCCATATATCGACGAAAACAAGACATGTCTATACAACCTCAACTGGAACACAGAGGCCAGTGATTTGTCTTCGCTATCCACACATTTACAACAGTTTGGTGGAGATGTGAGACTTTTCACTGCTGCTATTTCACGGCTGGCTGGAAATCTCTACTCCTAGAAAGCTGTCTGTTCATTACGTATCGTGGTGCTCAAGCTGAGAAGCTCCCGGCGAGCGAAGTGAGTGTTTCCAACTCTTTAGCTCCGGACGCAGAAGGCCCTGAAGGGCTCGAGTGGTGAGTTCCCTTTTTCCCTTGACCATGAGAGGTAAAACTGCCCACAATCACCTGCACTTGTTTCAACCTTTTAAGTTTGCCAAATTCCTAAGACCGAAAGGAATGTTCAATCCTGTTGGGTAATAAAATAAAAGAAAAAAAAAAGGCTCCCACTCAAGAAGAAGATTTCAAGTTTAGGATCATGTTAAAAGTTTACAAAAGGATCTTATAGATGAACGATTTCGGTTAGCGAGTAACCTTTGAGAAGCATAATTCTTAGAAGATATTGAGGGTTGTCAGGCCTTTGAATGTTTCATTCACTTGCGTTCTTCACCAAAAAGGAACAAGAAACATAAAGTATAATTGAATCTACCCCTTATGGTACTACTAAAACTGCTCTTGTAACATTTAAGTATGTTGAGGATTACCTGCACCGGCGAGGCAGCTATCAATACGCCTGCCACTCCGCCGCCTATAACATGGCCGTCGGGACCAGCTAATGAAACACTGAGACCGCCTGTTCGGAGACGCTGGCCTCCACTCAGGGTCAGCAGGAATGATCCAGAGAGTGACAATATTTCAAAACGACCCTGTTAAAAGGGTATGAAAAAGCAAACAAAACCAAGTATTGAGTATTGAACAGGTAACCTAACGATATGGAAGATTGACATAAATAGAGTAACCGACCATAATTCACAATATTGGCATTTCCACAGTCGATTCAAAATATCAGCTAAGTCACAAAATGTAGTGCCGAAAAGGCGCATATCAAAAGAACATCTAACGTTGTGATATAAAATTGTACAAATGTATCAGATTCCGAGCCTGACCTCATAAGTTAAGGCACCACCACCAGATGTAGCAGCCTGACAGAGAGAAGCATTTGCAATTGCACCATTTGCAGACAGGATGCAAATTGCACGTTTGCTTTGCTGCAAGAATTCCATGATCTTTGCTGATACATCCTGAAAAGTATGATGAAAGCAGATATAAGAAGTTTACTATCGACTGAGCTAGTAAAACATTGAACTTGCAAGCAATATGACTTGTGAGGTTCAAAGCTATAGCAGGTGCAACAAAAGGATTCGATATTAACATAATAATTCTTCGATTACATCTGGCTATCTCTGTCGGAACCATTGACCGATACGTCGTGAGTATGTTTGAGTAGCCTTTTCTACTCAATCTTGTTTAAGATGGGTGTCACTAAGGATCTCATGCCTATGCATGCCTCTTTGACTGGTTTTACAGGGGATTTACCATTGCCTCTTGAAAGTATCGGCTAGTCCTAATCAGAGTAGCACCTTCCTAGTTCTTCAACTACTGTGCACTGGTCGATCATTTAGCATATACATCTTAGATTAGGAGGAATGATCCACACTAAATTTGATCAAAACATGTGATCACTTGAAACAGTACTCAAAACTAACCAAATGTCTGGTACAAGGAATTTGGTTTGACGAAAACAACTTTAAAGATCAAAAACTGCTAAATGAGTCTTACTATTTAGCTGACCCAAATTGTATTAGTGAAGCCTTAGGCACCTATAGAAGATGAGCCTATAAAATATAAAAACTTTTAATGTTTACTGGACAGAAAGAACTTTGGCCGATGGATGATATTTTCAGTTAAAACTAAAAAGATGGCTTAAAACTCGGAGAAAACAACATTCTTATTGATGTGAGGAAGTCATTTTCCTAGGCACGACCACAAGGCATTGTTCTTCAACAATAGTCTTTAAATTGAAACTTGATAACTATTTGACTACTTAATTTGTGTTCGACTCGGTTCCACCTATTGAACTATTCTATACCAGTGATGAAAGCATGATGATGTAGTAAAAGTTCATAAACAATCAAATGCTGTAAGATTAAACAATATATGATAGGTCAAACATATGCTCCAAGCTAATCCAAAGCCATGATTGGATCAGAATCAAAATATAAAATATGTGCAACTTTTAATAAATGAAATAAGAAGCTAACATTTTCAGAAGAAAATACTGCATTGCTCGAAAAATAGACACGAGAAACAATTTTTGATTCTGTTTCACGTACATAGCTAGATGCAGAAAAATAAGTTACTTTTCTAGAAATCTTCTCCAAAAAAAATTTTATGTGAAACAAATGGAGAATCAAGGATCTTAAAACCAGTTCTAGTTTAACAAAAAAACAGGACTTACCTCTCCAGTTTTAACAGCAATAACATGTGGCATAAATCCAATCCCAGTTGAACCTGCAAGTAGTTTACCTTGTAAGAGATACAAATGTCGATAGTGTACCGAAGACAGGCAATTCTAGATGTCATCAAAGTCGAAACAAAAGCATTTGGAACCAAATGTTTAACTAAATATCATACCGAGAATTAGATAAATCCAACTGATTGCAATTGACAGAAATTTCATGGAAAACTTGTAAACCTTTCCAAGAAATAAACAACTTAGCTCTCGGGACATGCTACTCTATGCTTCAATCCACCAGAAATCATAAGATGCAAAAAAACATAAAGCTTCTAACTCGTGTCAGTAAATATAATTAGAACTACATCCAAAAAATTTCCAATCGCAACGAAGAGAGAATGTAGCTTACCAAGAGCTTTTATGTGTCTCTTGTTGGTTGAACCTCGTGGGCGACCTCTAGCCCTTTTGACACCCTCTGCAGCAACTGTTGCAGCAATATGAGTAGCCGGAAAGAACGTTCCAGTGCTCGGAGGAGGAACCGCCGGACTTGTGGATAGCGGTGACACGGTGAGTACTGGCGTGCCATCCGGACCATACTTCCTTGGACGGCCACGCTTTCTCTTGAAAGACTCCCCGGAGCTATTGCCAGGAGAAAGGCCACCGCCTGCGCCGCCGCCGCCTGCCACTCCTTGGAACGGATGAGTGACACTGCCACTCCAACCAGTCACTCCCTGATACACAGGATTAACACTGCCTGATGGTTCATAGACGCGAAGATCATTCTCGTGATCGACAACCTTTGCATTGAACAGAGAAGATTGATTTCTTTCCATGCGTTAACTCTTTTTATGCTTCTCGACTGCTACAGCCCCAACACTGACTGCCCGGCGGCCAACATGAATTGACGGAAACCTTCACCGGGCATTAAGAAAATGCAACAAGATCAGATTTTTATTTTCAGGGATAAATTTCTTAGCAATTCTATACTTATACAATAAAAAAATTGCGAAATTCAGGCAGATTTCTCAATTTTTTTTCTCGCATTTCCTGAAATACCATAGGGAAAAGGGGGAAAACAACATCAAAATCGCAGCCTTTAGATCTGATTTAAGAGCTACATGATTTCAGAAGAGGAAATCTGAAGCCCTAAACCATCCGAAAAATGAAATTCTACACGGCGAGCACAAAAAGGACCTTTTTTTTTTCTGGTCAAGAAATGCCAAATTTTTGGGTGAAATAAAAATATGAAATTCGAAATTGGTAGGCTAATAATGTAATTAATTAAAATAAGAAATTATCAGACGAGAAATTTGGGAACCCATTTAGGTTTTCGGAAAATAAAAAACATAAAAGTATTAAACACTGAAATAACAAATTCAGAAGGAAATCTACGGGAAAAATTAGAGAAATTACGAGATCTGTTCGGCAGCCTTCTTTCACTCGATTTGCTTAGGAAAAAAAGGAAGAAAAAAACACACAAAATCAGTTCAAAAAGGGTTTTTTTAATTTGGGAGGCGAAGAAGAAAAGAGTACCGAACGAATCGTGGGAGAGAAGAAATATAACCGGAAGATTCTTTCGCAACTGGTGAGCAAAATTTGTCACGCACAATTCCAGATTACCCCAAATAATTTACCGTAAAAAATATTTAGATAATTTGTCAACAGTGAAATTTTGGAAAATCTTTTTATAAGCCTCCGCAAAAGGATGAAATCCCTCGGTGAAATCCCTAACTCTAGACTTTGTCTGTTCTACGGAGAGAAAGAGTTAATAAAGACAAATACGTCGATTCATATTTTCATTCAACAGTAAAAATTGACTCTTATTCACCTTCATAACTTTGTATTGTGTTAATCATCTGATTTTGTTCTCAAGACAAACAATATAATTTTTTAAAATACAAAATAAAAATTGGAGAGATTAAGATATTTTGATCGTGTGACTTTCTTCTATTAAATGCTCAAATATCCAAAAGGAGATGTGAATTATTTTTAAAACCATACTATCACAAATAAAATTTTAATTATATTTTTTCTTTAAAATTTATAAATAATAATACTTTTATTTTAACTGCCACCTAATCTTAAACGGATGCCAACCATAAACTTATCAGTCAACATCAAGAAGAATCTATCCAATTTGGCGGGTACGTGTCTGGACACGAATCTTAAGGCACTCAGCATATTTCCTAAACCGACCGGATAATTTCCGGGTCCCATTTGATGGCCTTTCTGTGAATAAATAAAAGGTTCCGGGCATTATTATCCAACGGTTGGAATCGGATCAGAGGATTTGGTGGCGAGACTCGTTTCAGATCGCCTGTCTTTGTTTCGGCAATTGGTGGTAATTGTCGGGCTCACGAAAACGAACAATTCATGTGAGACATTTAGCTGATTGGTGGTTCGGAGGGGAAACAGACAGTAACTCGGTTCGACTGTGAGGTAAACCTACCGCTTCTTTTTGATTCACTATTTAACGGGCTGCGACGGGGCAACGAGACAAGCGGCAGCGAGAGAGAGGGAGGCACCGAGAGAGAGAGAGAGAGGCAGGTGGAGGAGGATGGATTCCGACTACGGCGTGCACAGGGAGCTCTCCGATCTGCAAAAGCAGCGTTCGCTGTACCAACCGGAACTTCCGCCGTGCCTTCAGGTCTCGTTTCTGCTATTTTTTGGACTGTGTTTCTGTCTTCCCGTCGCCGCCTTTTCTTTTCTTTTTTCCCGCTGTCGCTTGTTTTTGATTGGGTAGAAAATAGTGCGTTTTCTCTTTGTTGTGTGGGGTTTTGCGGGGGAAGTGCTGGATCGTCGTCCATGCTGTGTATTCCTGTTGGATCTGGAGGTTTTGTTGGTTGTTTGAGAGTTTGATAGTGCGGGATGAAACTGCCGTTCGAGATCTCTTTTCCTTGCATGCTTTACGCGCTCGATATTGGTTCTCACTTAAACGCTTCATGAAGAGCTCGGGCTGTTGTGGCGCACTGAGCAGCCCTCGTTTTTCTTTGCTTTTACTGACAGTTTTTCAGGATTCATTAGGGAGGTAACGAAAGTATTCTTAAGCGTGTTGTTTGTCCTGGCTGGGAGAAATTCTTTCTGGACTAGTTGACTATAGTGGGGATGCTGTTTTAGCACTTACGTCTGTTAATATTGTCCAATCATGCGACAAATGTTTGATTTTGAGGATCCTTTTTGTCATATTTTAGTCAAAATTAGTTAAATGAAATTTCTGAACTCCTGAATTTGAACCTATCAACTAGGAAATTCACAAAAATTTAAACATATATGTGGAATTGTTAGGCTATCATTTTGCGTGGATGCATTGTTGAAACATTGTAACTATTATAGCAAATTCTCATATAGTAAATAATTGTCTATGCTACTTTTCTTCAAGAATATAAATACAGATGCAAAAAATAATGACAATTGATGGTTATTTTGCATATTTTGACATGTACTTGAGTCAACGTCCAGTAATGTCAGTTCATAACAATGCATTTCTTTTCTTGCATAAAAACAATTTTTTTTTTTGATCTGGTTTCATGGATGTTCAGCAATTTCATTACCGAGATTGATATTTTTGGTTTAGGGCTCCTACACTGGTCCTTTATGTACATGTAATTATCTCTTAGAATGTAGGAATAGGACGTCCTCTCTTACCAAAACTCAACATAGACTATTGCAATGATTGAAATGTCGAGCCATGCCAATTGGCATTGGTGGAATTTACTATTTTATTAGGTGTTGTCAAGCAAAACCATATTGGCACGATGAGACAACATGAGGGTCGAGTGTCGACAACGCGCATAGTGAAATAAGCGAGGCAAGAGAAAGAGAGAAATTTGGAGAGAGATCTATTGGAGGAGAGTGAAAAGGAGGATTGGGATTGGTAGAGGAGCAGGCAGAGGAGGAGAGTATCGAAAGAAAGAGCTTTGGTGTGGAGAGAGGGCGAGAGTAATCAGGCGAGAGAAAGGTGGAAATCAATTTAATTTCTAACTTTTTAAAAATTTTAATTGACATAATAAAATATGATCAAACTATATATATAAGCTTGATTCATCACGGACCTAATCAAAATAAGTCAAAATGAAACATATATTTTTATAAATTTAATACTTATCAAATTAAATAAAATTTAATTACAAAATTTGAAATTAAATTTAAACCCAAAATATAATATTTTACATCTTGAAAAATTGGAAAAGCTTGAATCTTTCTATAGTATTTGTACATTTTCAACCAAATCTAGTATTACTCTAATGTCGTAAAATAAAAGACAATTTCTTATTTTCTTGTTTTCTCATTGTTTATTCAAGCATTTTGGTTGCAAAAGTTCAGGAGATTATAAGTGTAGATCATTATAAAAATAATAGAAATATATACTTTACAAAGAGGTGATGCCATAGGCACTTGCTCCTATGCGTTGGCATGCACGCGTGAGGGCAGGCGCCCAGGACATCAAAATTGTACTTGACAAGTGACTAAAGATAAAAATTAAGAATTTTTAACTCTAAGAATTGAGGTGCCCAAATTAATCAACAAATATAAATAGAAGAACAAACATCAAATGTGTATTAGCAATCTAATTAATTATTATGTAAATAAACAATTATAATAAAATAGTGAATTATAACATAAGATAAAATTTATTTAAGTATAGATGATGATATAGTAGGAGATAGAGCTCAATGACGTAGAAGAATCTATATAGCCGATCCCACCTAGTGGAATAAAGTTTGGTTGTTGTTGTTGTTGTTGTAGTGAATTAAAAATTGTAACTTATAATAAATAAAATTAATTATGTTATCGCTGATAAAGGGTAGTCCAGTGTACGAATCTCCCGCTAATGTAGGATCTCGGAGAAGGGTTTATTGTACGCAACTGTATCCTGCATTGCAAGAGGCTATTTCCATCACGAATCCATGATTTCCAGATCATATGGCAACAATTGTGCCAAGGTTCACATTCAATTATGTTATCACTAATAATTCAATTTAATAGGTATTGAAACATATTGGCATAACACCATATAATCCCAAAACTGTATTGTATTGTTGTATCATATATTATTGGCTAAAACCCTAGCATGACTTGAAATTATAAACCTTGGTCTATTGAACCCAACTCAGCAAGCATTCCTTATTTGATTCAGCTGTCTTAATTTATTTTCTTTCTATTGCTGGCCAATATTCTTGCTTCTACTCATATTGTATTCTGGTATGTTCTAAGAGATTACTCTTGTATCCTCTCCTCAGGGCACTGCAGTCAGAGTTGAGTTTGGAGATGCAACAACTTCTGTTAATCCCACTGATGCACATGTCATTAGCCAAGTATTTCCACACACTTATGGTCAACCATTGGCACATTTTTTAAGGCCAACTGCCAAAGTTCCAGATGCGCATATCATAGTGGAGCAACCAAATATTAGGTGTATTTTCTTATATAAGATCTTTCTAGTATTGACATTCACTAAAAATACAAGAATTATTTTATGTCAGGTACATTACATTGTGAACCTTTCAACTTGACGACATTTCCAAGTGCCATCCAATGCACTGCGAGTATGAACACAGAGCTTTTGTAGAATTTGCAACTCAAAAAGGATAGACTGTATACAGAATGTACTAAGAAATTTAGAAGTTTGCTCTAGTCTAGTATTTTCTTAGAGGATAAGCTAATGGCAAACAAGAGGATCATTGAGATTGACATATGAACTTGTGATCCAATTAGGAGTGCCTCTCAATGGGATGAGGCTGTATGGGTGGAGGAAATTGGTACACTTGGACCCGAGGATACGGAATATTTGTGAAGTATCGTGACACTTTTGCTGTTCAGCAATAACTGTGCCTTTTCTAAAGCCACATGGGATTGTGTTTCGATGAACAAGGATTAGCTGACTGGGTCTGTCTAACTGGTTGAATCATTCATATCAGTAACCTGACAGTCTGCCAGTTGGTTGAGTCATGTGTGATCTTGTTTTAAAAATATTGATTATAACCTGTCTGTCTAACTCTTGCAGTTTTCTGGTCAATCTGCAACTTGTTGGATGAAATTGAATTGTATGCATGGCAACCTGATTTGTCATCTCATGGAGAGTCAACCTCTGACACATAAGAAATAAGTTTGAATTGATCATAACTTTTTAACAAGTTGATCAACTTATATTATGCAAATTATACGGAGATTAATTAGATGTGTCTTGGGTTGGTTAATCTTTTATTGTATCATCTATGACTGCTGTTATCTTTACACAATATGCAATTTGTCTTACTAGCTTTTTTCAAGCAACTATTAGCCATTTTGCTTCTTGTTGTAGGGTTGGTATAGTATTCTGCGGGAGGCAATCCCCAGGAGGACACAATGTCATTTGGGGTCTTTATGATGCTATTAAAACTCACAACCCTAAAAGTACATTGCTTGGGTTTGTTGGTATGTCAAGTATTTATTGAATATTCATTAAAAGAATATAAATATAGTTTTTTGTTGCACTATATGCAATGATATCTGTTTCAAATTGTCATACACCTCAACATTTGTGGTATTGTAGGATTTGCATCTTAATTCTATATATGATATTGATTGGTCAAATATAAATGGTTATTTGAGGTTTGTCTTACTCTTATGCAAGTCTATTTAGCTTCCTATGTAAATTTTGAGGTTACTACATCATGGAAAGAGGTGTAGTTCCTCAAAAGGTAAATTTTCTAACCAACCATGATGCATGGAATATAGAAAAGGTAATTGCCCAACAAAGTAAAATTGGATATTCATACAATTC
Organism: Alpinia galanga; assembly: GCA_037177395.1. Lineage (NCBI taxonomy): Eukaryota > Viridiplantae > Streptophyta > Magnoliopsida > Zingiberales > Zingiberaceae > Alpinia > Alpinia galanga. The sequence continues at coordinate 23,433 of JBAMHZ010363256.1, forward strand.
ACAATGGTAAAAAAGGTAGTCTCATGCATGAAACTTCCACCAATGTAGGATCCCAGCGAAGAGTCTATTGTACGTCGTCTTACCTTACTTTACAAGAGATTGTTTCCATGATTAAAACCCATGACCATTAGTCCATTGAACCATTTAATTGTAGACCTTTCTAAATCCTATTTCTTTAAAAAAAAAAAACAGTCTGATGCATGAAGCTTCCACCATGCGGGGTTTCAGGGAAGGATCTATTGTACGCAATCGTACCTTGCTTTTTTCAAAAAGTTATTTTCAGAACTCGAACCCGAGATCTTAAGGTCACAAGGCAGCAATTTTGCCATTGCGCTAAGGCTGTTCTTCTTCTAAATCCTATTTCTTATGAGATATTAATTGCAATCTATAGATGAGTAGTTGTTTCCATTCTTGATTGAAAAGGTTAATTGTTCATTTGAGTGTTAATTAGTGCTCATAAGTTTGGATATTTTTAGATTTATGCTGATTCCTTCTTATACTTGCGTCCATAATCTTAGCCCTTTGGTAGTTTTATGCTGTTCTTAATGCATTTTACTAATGCCAAGTTAGTGCTTACCATCCAATCCTATCATTTCTTCTATGTTTTTGTCTTGACTTTCTACAATTACAGCATAACTTTCATTTTATGAGTTTTGATCAGTGTGTTGTTTTAATTGCTTATTGTTATTATGACTTTAATTTCTTGGGTACTATCACAAAAAAAATACTACAATAATCTTTTCTCTCTCCATCTTGTATCATGTTCCTGCTTCCATACTTTAACATCCTGCTATAAGAAAAGGAATTTTTCCATAGCGGAAGCCTCCAAAGATCTAAACTATTTTCTTTTCATGCAATGGACTTGTTTGTGAGGTTGTTCTCTATGTCCAAGAATGTGTTAAGTCCATGCAATCTTAATTCTTTGTGGTTATTTTTTAAATAAGCCTCAAAGTGTACTAATATCAATCAAATGCTTTTTTGGACCTACCTCAACAATTGAATAATTTTCCTCCCAGAAATTATTGTTCTAGTTGTTATGTTTAAATCATATTTGTTTTGCTTTACTAAATTGTGTTTACTAGGTAGCTACTTGGATGATTTAGATGGTCTACGATTTTTAATGCATTGTATATGTATCCTGTACCACTATTTATTCTCGATCCTTGCAGGAGGTACCGACGGATTATTTGCAAAGAAAACTGTGGAAATAACTGATGATATCCTGTCGACTTATAAAAATCAAGGTTTTTGAAGGATATCTATGATCTGACAGTTTTTCTTCTACTATATTCATATATTTCTTCTAACTATAATATTTTCTTGGCCTTGTAGGTGGATATGATTTACTTGGCCGGACAAAGGATCAGATAAGAACAACTGAACAAGTCAATGCTGCAATGTTGGCCTGCAAAGACTTGAAGTTAGGCGGTCTCGTCATTATTGGAGGTGTTGTCTAATTATGCAAAAGTATGTCTTTTAGATAGCCAGGATTAACTGTCGATTATCCTTCTGTTTTTTTTGGCAATTCTCTAGGAGTTACTTCCAACACAGATGCTGCCCAGCTTGCTGAGACATTTTCTGAGTTAAAATGCCCAACAAAGGTTCCAGATTTTGAGTTTATTAACTCTACAAACTAACTAATATTTTTTATATCTATTTGGTGTCCAAGGGACTTTAATTTGACAAGTTGATGTATATACTATTGCAAATTTTGGTGAATCTTTATGAGAAAAAAGCTTGTTTTGTTAGATCTTCTATAAGTATTAAATGTGAAGAAATTTTGTTGACAGGTGGTTGGAGTTCCTGTAACCTTGAATGGAGATCTAAAGAATCAGTTTGTTGAAACAAATGTTGGGTTTGACACAATATGCAAGGTATTGTTTTTTTTTAGTGAAAAAGTTACATAATATTTTCTTATCTATCTTACTAAATTCATGACACTATGCTCTTTGTAAGCTATTCTAAGATGAATTGCAACTGGAGTTACCTTTTATTTTCTTTTAAATTTAGAGAGTCACATTTCTCATAGCCTTTTTATTTTGATTTTCAAAATACATTCTGGTCTTTCTTACACTTTCCCATGGTTGTGGCTGATATTGTTCAGTGAAGTATCCTAACAAAAATTAACTTTGTCATTCCATTTGCAGGTTAACTCACAACTGATTAGTAATGTATGCACAGATGCTCTCTCAGCTGAAAAGGTACCACCTTGCTTCTTCAGCTTAAAATTAAAGCTTTGTGATAATGTAGAGTGATGGTCCTGCATTGTGTTTGAACAAAGCACTGAAAATTAGAAAAAGATCCGCCTAGTTTTCACTTTAGGTCCTTTGATTCCTTTCAAGGATAAAAATTATATACTTTATATACTCTTTCAAAAACTATCATTTTTTTTTGTTTCTACCATGCTTTTCCCTGTGCACCATGTGTCCACTTTTGGAAGGTGACATGTCACACAAATTTGAAGAAAATTTACATTGATGCACCAATTACAGACAATGCATCGGTGTTCAGTTTAGTATACACTTTAGTGAGAGCTATATTCTTTGTGTATCCTCTTGCCATGTTAAGAGTGAATACATCAGCTCTCAATCCCTGGGTTTCATCATTCATTTGCTCTCTTCTATCGATTCTTCTATTGCAAGTTCGGATAAATGGCTGCTCTTCCTGACAAATATAACAATCCGTTTTCTTTAGTGTTCCTCTATAGCTGGTGGTTGGCACAGATGAGAAACTTTGATTCACTCTACAGATTATGGTGTAAATCAAAACTAGGGTCTGCATTATTTGGTGGATCACACACTGGAAGGGGAGAGTTCTAGAAAAACATTGAGTGGTGATTGAACCAGACATTTCCCGGTACTTATTGTCCATTGATATGAATCAGCACTAATCTGGTATCGTTCCAAACTGATGTAGTAATCAGTGCTGAATTGGAAATTTTCAGCATTTGTTCTTTTGTACATGGTGCTTTTAATGTTACACTATCTGAGACCTTATTGTGCTTTGATTTGCTTTATTTTGTTTCTTTGACTTATTCAAGACTTCATTTGCTTTTCAGTATTATTACTTTATTCGCCTGATGGGCCGTAAGGCTTCCCATGTAGCTTTGGAATGTACTCTCCAGTCACATCCCAATATGGTAAGTTCTTATTTCCGATTGCATTTTTTTTGTTCTTGCTGCCTTTTATCTTCTTCTTTATTATTGTTTTTTATTTTCTTTGTAACTCAGATACTATTCTTGGTTTATTGTTATTGGTTTCAGGTTATCCTAGGAGAGGAAGTTACATCATCTAAATCTACAATTTTTGATATTACAAAACAAATATGTGATGCAGTTCAAGCCAGGGCTGAGAAAGGTAACATGAGGACTCTCTCTTGATTTACTGCTCTATTAATCATTTATTGATGTACCAATTGCTTCTGATACAGACAAGTATCATGGTGTCATCCTTATTCCGGAGGGGCTTGTGGAGAGTATACCAGAATTATATGCCTTGCTTCAGGTAAAATAAACCTTGCTTCATTATGCTTTCGTTGCTTGTTAGATTGGAGCTCAGAGACTTGTTTTTATATAATTTGATGGTCAAATGGATTAGGAAATTCATGCTCTTCATCACCGGGGAGTGTTTGTCGATGATATTTCCTCTCAACTTTCACCTTGGGCTTCTGCTCTATTTGAATTCTTGCCACCATTCATCAGGAAACAGGTAGAGGTCCTTTCTTGAGTTGCTTCTTTGTGAATTAGAATATATTTAGATGTTTATTCACTAGATGGTGGTAAATATTTCCTCAAATATTTATCAACTATAAAACCGCATGATGTACACTGCAGTTACTTCTGCATCCAGAATCTGATGACTCTGCACAGCTTTCCCAAGTAAACGTCCAACATTTTGACATATTGAAAATATTTAAAGAGGAGTCATTTTCTTCTACTTATGCTTAGTGTTGTTCTATATAGATTGAGACTGAGAAGCTTCTTGCACATTTAGTTGAGACAGAAATGAACAAGCGATTAGTAAGTTCAACTTAAATTCAAGAGTTTCCAGTTGTTCAGACTGACAACATAGTTTTTACTTTTTATCAAGTGGGCATGTCCCTTTTATCTTTTTTTATGCTGCATCTTTCATCCTCTATGCTAACAGTTTAAGTTGAGGATTATTTTACAGAAGGAAGGGACCTACAAAGGAAAAAAGTTCAATGCAATATGCCACTTTTTTGGGTATCAAGCTCGAGGATCCTTGCCATCAAAATTTGATTGCGATTATGCCTTTGTATGTCTTACATTTTGCCACTGGTATCTGTAAGTTCCTCATCTGAGTTGTGACGTTTATCAAATTAATTCTCTTGTTAGGTTCTTGGCCATGTGTGCTATCACATACTGGCAGCTGGCTTGAATGGGTACATGGCTACCATTACAAATCTGAAAAACCCTGTGAACAAGTGGAAATGTGGCGCCGCTCCATTTACAGTAAGACCTGTGACTCATCAACCTGTTACTGAAATTTAAATGCTTTGAACGGCCAAACTGAACAAACTTGCAAACTTTGCTGCCCAAATCAACACTTTTAGTTTTGGGATTAAACTGCAATTCTAAGGGTTAAGTTAGAATTGTCCTTTCAATAATGTGCATAAGTTTAATTTTACGAGAGGCTTTGATTATTGCTAGGCAATGATGAATGTGAAGAAACATTGGTCATGTCATCCTGGAGTCACCTCAATTGGAAAGCCTGCCATCCATCCAGCCACAGTCGACTTGAAAGGAAAAGCATATGAGTATGTATATCCAATAGTTTCTTGCTGATCCTTTTTGGAACTTTCTATTTTATCGCAAGCTATTTCTCTTTTTCTATTGAATTCAAATGCAACTGGCCAATGTTAACCAGATAAAATAATTTGTAGAATATGAGTTAAAGGATCATTTTGATTACTTCTTCCGTTTTCTAACTATAGATTAGCATGTTTTTGTCAATCAACCTTACCTAAATTTGTATTCCAGGTTACTACGAAACAACTTCTCAAGATTTTTGATGGACGACATCTATAGAAACCCAGGGCCTGTCCAATTTGACGGACCAGGTGCTGATGCTAAACCTCTCACACTATGTGTCGAAGATAAAGACTACATGGGCAGGATCAAAAAGCTTCAGGAGTATCTGGATGAGGTTATTTTTATATCATTTAATGGACTTTTTAAATTTGGAACTCTTGCATTCTTATCATCCTTGCATTTTTCCTAGGAACTGCTTTCCAGTAAAATAAAACTTTTTTGTGCTATTTCATTAGATGCTAGTTAGTTATGGATCACTTAGGATAATTTTTCTCTGTAATTCATAATCTGGAAGAGAAAAAAACATTATATATTACATTTCTCGCGCATTGTTTTCACTATATTTTGAATTTTGTACAGGTAAGATGCATTGTGAAGCCTGGCTGCTCGCAGGAGGTCCTTAAAGCAGCTTTAAGTGCTATGTCTTATGTGACCGAAACTTTGACCCTAATGTCTTCCTCTCCGAATGCGCAGAAGCTTCATTGAAAGCTCTTTTCACCGTCAACTCTTGTCAAACCTTTTCTAATCTGCCCGCTCAGTTTTACAAACTGATGATTTACGTTTATTGCTTTTTTGCGTCTATATTTTTCTTTCATTTGTTCCTTCTTACATGAGCCTGTGATGCTGGCTGCGGAATACCAAGAAAAACAATCTGTTTTATTATTTGAATCCTTAGCCACCAGAGAATAACCGGTATCAGCATTTTGCCTTGTGACATTGTGAATGATAGTCAACTAATTCTATTACCTCACTCCCATTCCATCTGTTGTCTCATGAATTTTATATCTTTGGAAAAACACACTTTTTAAAAACTGTCTCGAATGCATATGGGGAAAGGTAACAGAAAACGGTCCTTGTCCCCCGAAGTTAGCAGATTTTGCTAACTGCATGAAGAAAACAAGGTGCCAGTATCTCGATGACTATCACGAATAGGCTGAGCACCCCAAACGTCGTGGGCATTGTCCGTATCATAAGACTAAACGGCCTTAGCCTAGTATCGTAGATATGTGATAACCTAAGGCATGGCATTAGGGGAACATCATACAGATCGCATCATGGCATCATTCCAGATCCAGGGAGTAGGCAAGTCGAATAATTTTTTTCCCAAAAAAAAAAAAAAAAAATCTAACTTCATCACAACAAAAAAGAACTAAATATGGAAATAGGGAACATCGACCATGCAAATAATGACAGGAGCTGGTTTTGAGACCTTCAAAGACCATTTTATTTCCATGACATAACATCAGATCTATCTAATCATAGATACCACATGAAATTAAATGGATGAAGCTACAGGTCCACTGTTACATACATTGAAGATGAACTTACATGAAATCAACTGGCAATAGAATTTGCTTCTCTTTCTTTCAAGGAAGCAGTGGAGTTGTCAGACTCCATATCTGACTCCTCAATCCCTATTTGTGTATGTATGCTGAAGATTGGAAACGGGTTGTTGTATCCAATCTTTCACACTGAGCGATCTGTGCTCTTGTGCTTTCGGCTCCCTCCATTAGAGCAACTTGATGACTCCTGTAACTGACCATGACAAGGACAACCTGTAAAAAAAACAAAGATTCATCTGTAATTCATGATACCTACCCAGAACAACAATACAGGATGAGTTGCTTCTTTAACAGTAGACTCATGTTCCTGATCGAGTGCACGAGAAACCAGAGAGAAATTTATCATAAAACATGAATCACTTTTGATGTGTGAATGGGACCCCTTGATCAGATCGACTATACTATCAAGCGACTGAAAGCATCAGAACGGTTACCGTTAATATCAAGGACGCAATATAAATCCATATCTACCTTTGCTGCATCTGTTCAGGTATCCTCACACTAATCGGCACTTAGAATATGTAACTTAGTTGCATGAACTATAATGAATCAGTGAGAACATGCCTGTTTGCGCAAATACCTTGATCCTGACTGTCAGCATCAACCTGTCCTATGAGATCATGCATTTAAGCTACGGAAAAAAAAAAGGCATCCTTACACAAGACTCTGTGATGAAGCGGAAGTGTTTCACACTGTTCAGCCTTTCTTGATCTCAAATTGGCCTGAGATTGTATGTCTTTGTAGGTGTTGCAAAGATCAATAGGCCAAATTCTATAGACCCTATGGTAGTTATATATGTAGAATGAGATCCATGAGGAATGAATGGTTGCAGATGAAGGCTCATGGTTTTTTTACAGAGGCCGCCTAGAAATTTTTACCTAGATCAACCTTTTCCATACTTAAGACAATAGAGTCAAAAGTCTAGCAAATTTTCCTGAATTCAAGAGTAGCAATGTTTTCAAGCAAACAATTTTGAATATTTCCTCTAATTATCTAGACTAGACTAACTGATGAACAAGACCAATCAACAAAAAGGCATTACTCCTAACTATTTAGAGTCCATATAGATCTTATCCACTTATTCAATTCTTCTAAGGATATATCTAGTGATATCTATATATTTCAAATCATTTTAATTCCAGATAATACTTCTCGCCATGTCAATTTAAATCAAAATATGGTAAAAGGTTGAAGGTTCTAGCATATGCTTGTATGCATAGTAATCATGAAATGAGCATACTAAGGATGACTATATATCATCTTGTGTCAATTCAACCTCAACAACTAACAATTAGGAACGAATTCTATCAAATTACCCACATATGTAAGTATAAATCAGAAATAACCTCTAGAATGCAAAGATGATAGCTTGCAAGGCAAGAATGCATGCCACTAATGTGAAGTACTGCTCTTCTTAGTCCTGCTGCAATCTAAGGATACCTGTTACACGAAGCAAATAGCTATTGGATCAGTTAAAACAAAAAGAAAGAACCTAGGAGTATGATCCATAATCTACCTCAAGATGATATCATGATGCCCATTTCAAACGGCTGTTTGATCCGAACCATTTCCCTGCACAAACTGTGGTGAGTGGGCAGGAATTATGAAATGTGGCTGTGCTGGAACATTGGCTGGTATTCCTGTACGATAAAACACAATGTTCACTCACATTAGCTATGTGCCCATAACACAAAAAGCTCCTGGGAACTGCATATACATGAGCAAGGATCAAGAATGTCAGAGCTTTTCTGTCCTTTTAGCTCAGAATATGTTCATTAAGATTAAACAAAAATTTAACCTAAATGGATAATGATTTCCATTGTTCGATTCTCTAAGTTAAAACTGAACCATATAAAATGGCACACAGATATGCAAGCTTATCTTAGACAAGGGCACTTCGTTTCAGTAAGCCAACTGAAAAATACTGCTAAACAATGACCATCAAACAATTATGACTGTATTAACATGGAATATGTACCAGCTGGATACGGTGTTTGTATCACTGGTCGAGGTGCACCAGGCATTCCATTGGCATTTGATCCACTCAATTGCACAATCTGGGGAGCTGGCATTGAGTAACCCTGAATTGGCATATAACCAGGCCCACCTGAGATGGGCTGGCCAATTTGACCATGTGGATAAATGGCTGTGTTTACAGCTCCTCCAGGAAGACCATAAACTTGAAGATAATGGTGTCCCGTGTAAGGGTTATATACAGTCTGGATTAAAAAGAAGAAGAAGAAGAAGAGATAATCACAAGAGATGCAGCTGTTTTAAACTTTCAAAAGAATATCTAGTTCAAAAATAGGATATCATGGTTCGTTGTCCTGAACCTGTGGATATAAGTACTCAGCTCCGTATGGATTGTAACTGCAAGGAAACCAACAAATTTCTTAAATGATTGACCTATTGAAAGTGATTGAATTTCAACAATTACATTCTAACTAATAAGTTGTATCACTAATAGATGATAAAATGAGGAAAAATCAGGAGGAACAAGCTAAAATGGTACAAACATATCCAAAGATAGCTAATAGAATCAACACTTACAGATTGAGGGTGTGAAATGTAAAGAAAACAAAAAATCTGGCTAACATAATATAAAAAAATTTGATTCAAAAGTGGTGAATATTACTAGTGATATAACTTTACATAGTTTTCAATGAGATGATTTGATCCACCATGACAACCTGCGGAATTCATGATTGGGTCCTTTTGATATTATACTGTTTGTCCATTCAATCTATCCTTACAAATAGAAAGGTTTTTAATGTTTTGTTAAAATGTTAGAAAAAATGAAACGATATATTAGGTTTACTTAGTATTTCACTAGAAAATTGTTACTTCTTTGATAAGATAAGATGCAATGCATTGGTCTTCCTTAATTTTCTTATAGAATAGAACTTTTGATGTTTTATTCTTATAATCACATAGATTAAACAATTTAGTTTATCATCCTTTTTGTTGTTTCTATTGATTCTCATCTAATATAGTTGATATTGGCATATATGACACTCTATATATAAACTAGTTACTTTTGGCAAGAAAAAACTCATCAGGTAACAAAAGGAATTATATTCAGTAAGTCACTCCTTTTCCCTACCATGTCAAGTCCCTTCATTCTCATTCTTTTATTCTTTTATTTTATTCTAGGTTATTAAATAGGAACATAGAGTATTTCACTCTCACATAGAGCTCAACTTAACTGCCTACAAAAGCTATGAGATTAAAAAAAAAAAAAAACTTTTCCCCTTCCCTAACAGTGACAAGATGTTATGGAAGACACATAAAAGAGCCATATCCATTCTAATTATTAGGATTTCAGATCATAAAGGTCAAACTTGAAAAGTCTGCATGCGGAGATACTATAAGTATTTTTTTTCTACTACACACAATAAGTCTAAATGTTTGTAGCACTCATTCTTTAAATCAAGGATACCATAAGGTAATCAAACATTGTAGATTCGAAGGCAAAATCATTCAGAAAAAATGGCTTTGAAAGATTTAGCCAATCAACTTACCTATATTGTGGATATGGAAACCCAGGTTGGTAGCCGAATGGAACCGACACTTGATGAGTAGGACTTCCAACAAATGGCATTCGCTGAGCTGGTACACCTCCAATGTAAGGAACTACTGGCATTGGGCGCACTAAAAACAATGGAACAAAACATCAGTGATCTTATTATAAAATGGTCAATGGCATGCCTTATGCATCTGCTGAAGAAATGAGCAAACACAAATAATTATGTGTTTTTACTGCACATTCTTAAACTTCACTCCCAATCTCCTTTAAACAATATTTTTTGCTGGAAGAAGAATTATAAAAACAATCAGAAGACAATATGAATGAAAATTTAACAAATGTTTGATAACATGATTACTAGGTTAGTTCGGCTATGAGAAAATAAAATAGACAAGGGGTTAATCATCACAGAAAATGAAATGTTATTAGACCAAAAGAAGCAGGACCCCATTAAAAAGCGTTGCATAACCATGATATCTTATTTAAAATTGCAAGTCTCAGAAAATCCCTGAAGAAGAGGAAACTCAATTGAGGTTCCTCCTTTTCTCTATATACTACTTCCTCTTCAATTGAGGTTCCTCCTTTTCTCTAGAAGAACCCAATGGTGATTCCTCCTATTCTCTTCATCTTAAGCTCTTCTCATTCCTGTATCCCACTCATATTTGATAGAAAAAATAATATAAAAAAAGATGCTAAAGCTTCGTGCGGTATCTGGAATTGGTCATTGATTTCAACATGACAAATATAATAGTTTAAAGACTTAAACCACCGTGATGATGTATAGGTTAAAAAACAAAAGTAGCACATAAAGCAACAAAACTAAGTTCTCTCTAGAAGAACATTCTGGAGAATGACTATTTCTAATATGCAGTCTAAGAATACTGTGCTGGGGAGAACTATCAGTGTGATTATTTCTTAAAAACATATGCATGAAATGAAGTTCATTGCTCTCCCTATATCTTCATTCCTTTATCTGCAATTTCAGTGGACGATTTCAGTTTTTTGAACTATAAGGTATTATGCTGATCTCACCAACAAACAGTCTAATTTAATGCAAAGTTCTCAAGGAGGACAGGTAATGAGATTCTCTGATCTGGTCATATTCATAAACTAAACAAATTGCATCTTAAGGCTCACCAAGTCACTTACTAAATTTTCACAAAGCTATGGAATTGACACTTGAAAGTAGATAGGGTTAAAATGAGAATTAATAAGGTAATAACCTGATCTCACCAAGTCACTTACTAAATTGTCACACAGCTATGGAATTGACACTTGAAAGTAGATAGAGTTACAATGAGAATTAATAAGGCAATAACCTGGATAATGACATTTGCAAAAAAAAAATTACAAGAAGAAGCATCTAGTGGTTATCACAGCATGTATATTCAAGGATCAAGGAACCCATGGAATAGTGAGCATGCAAGAAACTAAAGGACAGAAAATGGTTGAAAAGGCTCATTTTTTGACTTGAAATAAGTCTCTCCAAAAATTCAAATAAACGTCATCATGCTGCTTATAAAAGATTAACAATTTCATTTACTCGAATAGGTTAGTGCAATTTCACAAAACTTAAAACACCAGGAAATAACTGAATAATAAACAAAATGTAAATCTTTCTTATGCATGAGTTTACAACAAGGGAAATGATTTTTGATTCCCTTAAATGGCACACTAAGACACTAAGTGCACTTAATAAGTTAGAGAAAAAATGAAAAGAAACTTTGCAAGCAATACATGTAGCAAGAGATTCTGGCCTCAAACAGTAATACCGAAGACCATAGTGCAATAGAAACAAGAGATTTTGTCAGTGTCAATGTAGCATCGTTACCGTATTTCATAAAGTTGGCTATAAAAGAGAAGAATTGAATTCGTTGAAAAGCAAAAAGAACCATTTAGCATATTTGACAGGCACTTTTCTACAATTGTTCTTTGAATGTGAAAATGATACGATAAGAATAAAAATGTAGTTAGTATACCGCTAAATGGAAGAGTAGAGTGTGGCCGTCCAAGGGAAGCCAAATTACAATTTGCTCGCCGGCCATCAATAACTGGTGTTGGATCAACGCATGCCCGCTTTGCAGATTCAGGATCTCGAAAAGTGACCTAATCCCGCCGTACAAACAAACACAAAAGAACAGCTAAAGCAACAATCTCGCTTCCGCATACTGCAAGATTCCGCAAGAACGCAAACCCAAGCGATACTCACGAAGCCATAGCCCTTGGACCGGCCGGTGTTCTTGTCCGTGATCACGACGGCCTCGAGTATCTCCCCGAATTGCGCGAAGTGGCGGCGGAGCATCTCGCTCTTGGTTTCCCACGCAAGACCGCCGACGAAGACCTTCGTGTACGTGGTGTCCCCAAAGGGCGAATTCAGGAAGTGGATGCCAGAGCTGGAGCTCGACGCTGATCCGGAGGCCGACCCAGGCCCCGGATGGTGAAAAGCCATCGAGAAACCCAAAACTAACACCCCAAAACCACGAATTCAGACTTCAAAGCAATAGAGGGAAACGGATCGAGCGCCGGAACCCTAGCTAGGGCTTTCAAAATCCTAGCTTTAGGGGTTCGGACGATCAAAAATGCTAGCTTTACAAGGACTAGAAGAAATCTCGCGCAGAAAACGAACGAACAGGGGAGGACAAACGGGATCAAACTCGAAACTGAAAGGAACTGAACCCTATCGAGGAAGAACACATATATTACCGGAAATTAGTACAATTTCCACAAAATTAAATAGAAAAGGTGGGGTAGGTCAGACGAAATTATGGAGAGGGGCCTTGTTGCACTGTGTGGACGTGAAATGAATCCTTAAGAACCCTAGTCGGCGAATTTTCAATGGTAATCACTCCTCGAGCGTGGAAATTTTCTGGCTCGGGGATTAATTAGAGACCAAACTGCCTGTGAAAGACTGAAACCCTATTCAAGTTTCTTGATGTTTAAGGCATCCGCTTCCATCGATTGCTTTAGCCACTTCCAACCATTTTATCAATGAATGCAAACTAATGTGCTAGCGATCGATTTCGTGGACCAATCGCATTATATAAAAATTTCTAATAAAGAATTTTTAAAAAATTATTTTCAATTATTTATTCAACCATCAAATTTTATTTTTTTTTTATTGACATTACGTATTTAAATATTTGACTTGACTAATCTTTGAAAATAGCCTAGCTGACCCCTTAAATATCTGAAGTTACAAGAACCTCAGTAGTCTTCAATAACTAGTAGGATAAATTTAAAAAACACTCATAGTTTAACGATTCAATCTGCCTTTTATAGTCATGTCATTCCTGTAAAATTTGTTTAACACCGAAATTATACTTTATTTTGCAAAAACAAACTCCTCATCGAGGATCGTCCATATAAATTTTTTAAAACTTATCATTGAATATATAGAAAATTGAATTGACAATCAAAACACGTTAATAGATGTCTCCTTAATTTTTTAAACACAAAATTCAATGATATTGCCACAATTTAAATGCATAGCATGCAAAATGCTGTGTAATATAAATATTTATTATTTTAAAGTATCCGATTGTGATTAGCCATCATGATTAATGTTTGGATAATTGCTATCCACGTAATGACGGGATTAGTTAGCAGAAAAAGTGATTAGCATTAATGGTAAAAAACAAAAGAAGACAGAGATTTTGTTGCCGCCTTCAAACCTCGTTAATCCATTATTTAACATGCCATGAAAACACACTAAAAACCTTTTCCTCTCTCGAGTCAAAAACCTGTTATTCATCGTAATCATCACGTTTGATTCAGATCTTGGGAGATGGTGCATAATCATAGACAGCTCAAGATCTGTTTTTTCTGCTGAAAAAGGTGGTGATTTTATGAAGAAAAAAAAAAGATTGCATCTTGCAGCTTTTGGTGGTGCAGAGGAAGCGATAAGGGTTCTCAGATGGGCGAAAAAGGTGGGAGAGCAAGTTGCATAAATTGTGCTCAAACTCCGTTTTTGATCTGTAAATATATAAATTCTGGGTCTGTTTCGATCTTTTCTTGAGTTGTGAATTCTCGTGAGAGATTAGTAAGAAGGAGATTGAGTAAAAATTTCATTTTTGGATTCGGTTTTGACTCGGCGGAGGAGGAGAAGAGTCTGATCGAAGAAATCGATAGATAAGCTGGAAAATAAGTGGTGGGAGCGAGTCGACGTGCCGGAGATGGAATCCGGCGGTCCCAGCGGCGGCGGAGGATCTCCCCCTTCCCTATACCATCTCCTCCGCCTACCACCGCCGTCAATGCACGTGCCGGCGCAAGATTTAAAGCAGTCCCAGGCGAAAAGGCCCCAGCCTTCCTCCGACGACCAGCCGCCGCCATCTGACTCTTCCCCAGCCGGCGGCGCCGTCCGCCGCCCCCGCGGCCGACCGCAGGGCTCCAAGAACAGGCCGAAGCCGCCGATTTTCGTCAAGCGGGACTCCCCCAACGGCCTGCGCTCCCACGTGCTCGAGGTCGCCGACGGCGCCGACGTCCTCGAGTGCGTCACCAAGTACACCTGCCGGCGAGGCAGGGGGGTCTCCGTGCTCAGCGGCGCCGGCGCCCTGACCAGCGTGGCGCTCCGCCCTGCCTTGCCGGGGAGCGCTGTGGTCACGCTGCGCGGCCGGTTCGAGATCATCTCGCTGACTGGGACCGTCCTCCCGCCGCCGGCGCCCGGTGGCGCAGGCGGCCTT
>JBAMHZ010363366.1:0-12445 GCA_037177395.1 Alpinia galanga
ATAAATTGCTAAAGGAAAGGATAGGATTGTTATCCTTTCCTTAATTTTGTACTCGATCCCTCTTCCGGGAGTTTACCGGAAAAGGGCATTTTAGTGATTTGCTCATCGATACAACCCGAGAGGTTGTGAGCCTTGGACTAGCAGCCACGGGACTGTGAACCAAGTAAAAAAAGACTTGCGTCGTTTTCTTTATTCGCACTTTTAATTTCCGCTGCAAACTCAAAAAGTTTTTATTTGCTAAAAGAAAATATTTTTTTAAAAAAACACGTGATTCAACCCCCCCCCCCTCTCACGTGCCCTCGATCCTACACCACGTTGCTTTCCTTTACCAGTTAGTCCTCTAAAAAATCATTAAATGCCCTAAAATCCTAATCTATTGGAGTTTCTTCTCACAATCAATTGTTACCTGCAAATTTGGAAATGAAAAAAAAATTAAAACTTGATTTTTTCCATCATATTGTAATTCTGTAAAAACTAAAATTTTATAAACTACATTGTGTTTTGCATATTTTAACATTAATAATACTATACATCTTCAAATATAGAATAAAAAATATTGCACTTATTCGGAACAATGCAAGTCATTTCAAAACCATAATCAAACTTAACGTGTGAAAGAGATAGAATATTTTATGTTTGACTAAAATAAGTAATTCAAGACATACCTTCACAGATAAACGAGAGGTTAAACCACATTCTTGAATTATTCTGTAATAATGAGCGGGAGAGAAAAAGGTTCTGAGAGACTTTCACTAAAAATCCTAAAATTGAGTCAGCGAGTGGACAACAGAAACTTGAATGGGAGAAGAAAAGGTGATGAGCTCGAACAGTCTCACCGAAAATCCTAAACCTTAATGAAAGTAAGAGGAATAGAAACTTAAATGGTGTGAAAGGAGTTGTGCGTCAATATGCGTCTGAAAAAAATCTTGATAATGTAAGGAAAGCACGAAGTACGATGTTGTGTTAGGGTCGACATGACATTAGATGATTCAAGATTTTCAATTGTGATTTGGATGCATGTAAAATATAAAAGATTAAATAAGACTTTTGTCAAGACGAGTAATATAAAAATTGAGTGTACCTTTTGAAAATTTTAAAATCACAGTGAAATTTATTATTTTTCCTATGTCCTTTAATAAATTGTCTCTTTTTTTTTAATAATACATCTTTGCGTTGCCGAATACTTGGGAGACGTGAGTTATAAACATTTCTAAAATGTGCATTATTTGAATTGATTTAAAAAAAAAAAAAATTTGACGCGGTGTTTTTGTAATAACAAAGAGAAAAGAATTTATCTGGAAACGCGATAACTTTTGAATCGTAAAATCAAATTTACCCACGAAAGTTAAAAACCGTTGCTCATTTTCTACCTGCCTCGTGATTGGAAAAAAGCGATCTTAAGCCTTCGACTTCGTAATTATACTTTAGCAGATTGGGTATCCAACGGTGTCAATTGTCACAATTTTTCTACTTATGTTCCCATCCGACGGTTCCACACGACTCTCTCTCGTGACGTCAAGCCAGATGCTCACCCGCACGCGTGATCGTATGTTTTCTTTGCATCGAAACCCTTTTAGTATTACATTTTGCCTCGAACCCCAACTCTAACCTCCCTTCTTCCATTTCGTGTCCATCGAGAGGGGACGAAAGAGGAGTTGGAGAGCGATCGACCTCGTCGCCATCGAAAATTCTTCTCCTTTGGTAGAGCTCATCTTTTTTTTTTCCTTCTCTGTGAATTGTTTCGGTGGCCAAAGCTGGAGCCGCGGCTGGAGGCATCGCTGAAACCGCCGCCCCCGGCGCCATCCAACGGCCAGATACGGTGCCGGTCGCCGTCGGCGGCTGATCTCCTATACCCCTCCCCTTCCCAAGACGGTCATGATTCCAGAGTGAAACGCGCTCGGCAGGAGTCCCTCCGGGACCGGATCCATCGATTCCGTGGTGTCATCCTCATCTTCTCCGTTCCCCTTCTTCTCGTCTCCTTCGTTCTCTACCTCATGCCCCGTGCTCCTTCTCTCATTGCGTTCCCCGGGAGGAAAGAAGTGCCTGGAGGCGGCGTACGCATTGTCGGATCGAAGAGTTATGCTGTTATCTTCGATGCTGGAAGTTCGGGAAGTAGGGTTCATGTTTACTGCTTCGACGAGAATCTTGATCTGCTTCACGTTGGCAACGAAATTGAGCTCTACGAGCAGGTATGCATAAAATGACGCCTTTTTCTCGTTTCTGGTGAGCAATGAGTACTTGTCATGCGCCTAGATTAACCGCTCACTCACACACACAAAAAGTGGTCTGTCTCATATCCATCTGATGGATTGCTGCAATAGCCCTTGTCAACTTCCAAAACGCAGTCAAGTTTAACCGCTTCTGTCGCGAGGCTAGAAAGTGGTTTTGCAAGTTATAATATTACATAGAGCTTAATGGGATTGACAGATCAATGTGCCCGAACTCAAATAGTTGAGATACATGCCTTCTTGTTACTCTCATTATCTAAAGAACTAATTATACATTCTGGAAAGTACATGTTGCCCTTTGTTTCTTTAAACATTGAAATTTTTGTTTGTTGCACATGCAGCTAAAACCAGGCTTGAGTTTTTATGCTAAGGATCCTCAGGAGGCTGCTAAGTCACTTACTCCATTGCTAAAGAAAGCTGAAAGCGTTATTCCTGTTGAATTGAGACAGGCAACACCTGTCAGAGTTGGGGTAAACCATATTGAGGCTATTGGAGCTTAAAGAACATTGTAGTATGAACTGCGCACTTGCTGTTGTTCATGGCTGTCTACATATGATCCTTATGCAGGCCACAGCAGGTCTGAGAGCATTAGGAGAAGTAACATCAGAACATATTCTGCAAGCAGTGAGTTTCTTATGCCACATCATGTGATTCTTGCTCCATCTTTTCATTTTTTGTTTTTGTCTTTTTTTTTTCTTTTTGGTATGGTTTCATTTTCAACCTTATCATCCAGGTCAGGGATCTCCTGCAACAAAAGAGTTCGCTGAAGTTCCAGTCAGATTGGGTGACTGTTCTAGATGGAACTCAGGAAGGTGCCTTTCAGTGGGTATATAATTTAAATATACTTTATTGTCTATGTATTTCTATGAAACTTCACTCGTTCAGTAGTATTTACTAGTACTTAGGTTGTTTCTTTTATTTGCACTACCTCAGTTTTATTGTGCTTCATGAGGAGTGTTTTTAAGTTTGAAAAATCCTCCCATCTTAAAAAAACATATATTTTCTTTCTTTTATTCACTATTTGCTTGATAGATGCTAATATCTTGTTTTTATCAGAAACATAGTAACTCTGTTTATCCTGTTAGCAAAAGTTTCTAGAAAACCAGGGCAAGCCGATTGTATTGTTCTATATGGATTAGCTACCTGTTTGATATATAAGGTCGATGATATATGAATCGGGCATAGTTTAAAACAGTTGTAGGCTTTGCATGTTATGCCATGATGAATAACACAGTTACTTTTTACCACAAAGATAAACCTAATCTTAGAAGTTGATGAATAATAGCATGTACATGCCTTGCAATCTTCTGAGTCTGTTGAACCATCTTGAAAGCAGACCCAACTATATGTTGGTAATCTACTTCTTGAAAGAAGGAAGAGTAGTTTTCCATCTTTAACATAGATAACTGATACTTGTCTATTTCTTGTAGTCCTTGTGTATTGTTGGCAATTACTCCAATAAGTCCTATATGCAATCCATGTAAAATTATTCATTAACCAATGTATAGTTTCCACAGTTGTGATATTATTCACTAAGTCAACTAAACTGTCAACTTATGAACTAATTTGTATTTACTAGTTTGATAATCGTATAACATATATTCTCAATCTAGAGATGTCATGTGCTTTGTCAAGTCAATTATCTTTTTGCTATTTGTTTAGTTGTACTTCTTTTATCTATAAAATATATTGACTATTTTGCACTTTTTTTACATATAAGATATTAATACAATATTGGCGTAATGGTAAAGTTGCTACCATGTGACCTACAGGTCACGAGTTTGAGTCGTAAAAATAGCCTCTTGCAGTGTAGGTTAAGGCTGTGTACAATAAATACTTCCTTGGAACTCCGTATTGGTAGAAGCTTTGTATACCTGCCCTTATTTTTATAATTAATACATCAAATAAATAATTTTTCAACTTGGATTAGGAAATATTAATTTGACTAATGGGTACAGCACCTATTTACAGATCATTCCACCTGTTTAAAATTAAATAATATCTTATATGGATATGTAACATAAAAGGTAGAATGATTTGTAGATCCAATCCAACAAATAAATATATAATTGATATCTGATACAAATATATAAGATAGTTAAGGTAGATTAATTCCAGAAATTTATCCAATAAGTGATTTTTTTTCCTAACAATTTTATCACCATGGGTCCTTGGATTCTTGATAATGGCTGAACCACTGATGACTAAAGTAGAAATTTGAAAAAATTTCTTTAGAGATCTCCTCAAGGAATTGGACATTTGCATGTTGCGGATAGATTCTGCACACTTGACTTATTGTCAACAAGAAACTTATAGAAGCCAGGCCCTTTAAATTTCCCTTCTGTCCCTTTATTATGCAGTCTGTTCCAAATCTCTAATAGATGATTGATTCCAATTTTTTTTTCCTTTATCTCTTGTAAAGCAAGAAAAGAGTTTTTGTGTTTTTCAGCTATCATTATATGGCATTCCACGGACTGCCACATGATAGCCATCATATCAGATCAAATTGAGTTATTTTACTTACTAAACCAACCACAGTGATATATCTTTGCTGATATTGTTGAAAGTGAGCTGGCTGTAATTTTTTGATAGTCAAGTGACTCAAGCTTGAACTTATAATAGTTTAATTTCTTAAATAAAGTAAGTTTAATCAACCAATATCTAAACTTTGGCCTTGTTGTGACGTGTTCCTGAATTATGCAACTAGTTAATATGACGCTATAGTTTTGCCTTGTGTAAATATACTTATAGGCATGGGCAGATCTACCCTAGGGCTGTCCTGAGCTGTAGCCCAGCCCAAATATTTTTTGACATCCTATGGATCTTCAAAATCCCGAATTTCACTGGCAATATAAAATTTTTATAGAAATTGGATCGTTAAAATCCCCTTTTTTTCTACCGATGACGAGCGATCCGACTACGTAGGCAAACAATGTGTGATGGTGTAAGCCTCATCATTGCCACCAGCTACATGTCCCACCGGCAGCACCACCCCACCGTCGCTCTCTCAGCCCCTGCCACCAATATGCTTGGCCATCGCCTCCATCCTCGTCACCTGCCGCATTGGACCTCCATTGACCTCGCATTTGCCCCCTTCTCCCTCGTCTACATCTACTTCCTCTCTGTCTTTGCCTTCCCACCCCTCTACTCCGTCGACAACAACCGAGTGTTCGACCTCCACAACCGCCTATTTGGCCCATACATCTCCTTCGCCGCTTTCCTCAGCCTCCTACCACTTTTGCACATCTTCAATTGCACCGCTAACGGTGACAAGAGCAACGCAACGATCGCCGCCCCACACCTATTCCTCCTCTACATATTTAGGTGTTCCTTGACACCAACTCCTTGGCAACAAGTTATCGAATTCTGAATTTGAAAAGTAGAGTGACACAAGCTTCAAAACTAACCCCAACCCCTCGGTGAAAATCTTATCATAACTTTTCATTCTTGTCTTGATTATTGATTCATTTTGCTAATTCTTTAATTTTCACTCTAGTTAATTATTTGCTTGATATTTGTGATCGACTTCGTCGCCTGTTGCTCATGGATAACCTCAAATCTCGCAACACATACACCCTTCTCAAAATCAAAGAAGAGGAGGGAAGGTAAAGATGGAGATTTTGGATGTCACGGAGATAGAGAGGGCATTGCTGCTGCTGGACGGCCACTCAGCCCATTCAAGCATTTTTATTTATGATTGATTACATTAAGTTCAAGCCCTCCCCAAGTTCAAGCCCACCCCAACTCTAGTTCGTGGATCCATCCTTGCTTATAGACTTATAAATGATAATATATCATTGGTCATTAGTGTAAAAATAAAACATAACTAAGTGAAATGAGATTGAATAATGTTGATATATAACTGGATTAGTTTAGAGTTTTGATCCTTTAATATGGCCAACCTTGACTACACTTTTAGCTGATCTATCAGATCTCTTAATTGGATTCAACAATGCTGCGTTTGTGTTGGACCTGATTCTTACCTCTGGCAATGCTATCATCCTACGTGTTTGAAATTCCAGCCACCCTGAGCAAGGACATGGAGGTTTAATTTTATTAATTTAACTATGAATACTGGTGAACAAAATGTATATATATCAGACATCCAACATTAGAAAAGGCACCCTTGGACATACTTTTAAAGTTTAAAAGTACAATTTGCATACTGACTACTAAGACAGTGGTTCACATTAGTATACTTGCTTTGTTTTGCTCATATTGATTTGATTCTATCCCAATTTGAACTTGTGATGGTCAATCCCAAATTATGGAAAGTTATCCATTACAAAGTTAGTGATGGTTCTATGATCTTGAACAGGAAATGCCTCTATCTGTTAACATATGACCTTGACTTGTGTTTTTCCTGAGATTTTTTTCCCTATGCACTTCACTGATTCTCATTATTTAACTTGAGATATGAATTTAATGGAGTGTTTCTTATTTGAATAGACTATTGCTTCTTTTCATGATGAAAAAGTTCATTTATGTAGGTCACTGTCAATTATCTGTTGGGGAAATTAGGAAATTCATACCAGGACACTGTTGGAGTAATTGATCTTGGAGGTGGATCTGTTCAAATGGCATATGCTATTTCAGAAAATGATGCTGCAACTGCTCCAAAAGTTCTGAATGGAGAAGATTTGTATGTGCAACAACTCTTCTTGAAAGGAATGACTTATTACCTTTATGTTCACAGGTTTGACATCTTTGTTAGAAGATATATGAGAATGATTTTTAAAGTTAAGATTTTCTTCTACAACCAAATCTAGTCATTTTATGGTTCTCATTTTAGTATTGTTTTACAAGAGCTATCTTAGCTCTTTCTTTTTGTTCTGGTATCAATTTTCAAGATCTCATGGTAGCAGTTTGTTTGGACAAGTTTAAAATAATCATAATTGGACTGCTTTCTTCATTCTATAACTTTAAAGTTGACGTGATTTCCTGCCTCTGTAGTTACTTGCACTATGGTCTGTTGGCTGCTCGTGCAGAGATTCTAAAGGCTGGCTATGGGTACAGTAACTGCATTTTGGAAGGTTATAATGGTAAGTTGAGGTCACTCATCCTGCACTTTGCCTTCCGTATTATATCCAAAGTTCACATTTTTTTGGGGGTTGTCTGTGAGTCATTTCTTCACATTTTTGTTAGAGACATGCCTTCATATCAGAAACTTTTGTGCATATCCTCAAGGGAACTAGTCTGTTCCTTACAAATATGTTTTATTAAGTGTGATACTCTGCACTGCTTGTGCCATCTTTTATTCATGTTCCTGCATATTAAAACAAACTAATATTCTATAGATATTCATGGCAAATTTCAGTTTTACAATCTGAACTCCGTCCTTTATGGTGACAAATCTGAATCTTTGGGGGTCCTAAAATAGATGACTCGGAGGGCTGGAGTGAGATCTTGTTCATTTTCTGTTTACCATGTACTGGTTTTGAGAAACTGAGGGTGATATCTTCTTTTCTATAGAATTGTGTTTAGTTCATGATTACCCACTCGGCTCAATCTATACTGTTTAAATGTCAACCTATGGTATGAGGTTGTTGCTCAAGCTCCTGGACTAGTCAATTAAAAGCCCTATATTTTGAAAATAGATGGTTTGCGACTAAAATCTTAATTTGCCAAATTTCAAGGAAGCTTTTGGATGTGAAGGTTTTTTGGTAGTTTTGTAATTCATTGTTTTGTTTTCTTAAAGGATCATATGAATATGGCAATGAAAAATACAAAGCAGTTTCTTCTGCTTCTGGTGCTAGCTTTCCAAAATGCAGGAGTGATGTTATTAAAGCTCTCAACTTCGATGAACCAAAATGTATCCACATGAAGTGTACATTTGGTGGCATTTGGAATGGTGGAGGTGGAGACGGGCAGAAAAACCTATTCGTTGCATCCTTTTTCTTTGATAGGGCTATTGAGGTGTCATCTTTGACAGATCCTTTCTACCTAAGATTATCAATTTGTTCTTTTTATCAAATGCTCTTTTTGTCATTCTCAGGCTGGCTTTGTCGATCACCAAGTACCAGCTGCGATAGTTAAACCGAAAGATTTCAAGGACGCTGCAAAGCGTACTTGCAAACTGAATTTTAATGATTTGAAAGTAACATATCCTCAAGTCCACTATGAGAATCTCCCTTATCTATGCATGGATCTAGTGTACCAATTCACGTTGCTTGTAGATGGGTTTGGTATGTTAAAACCTAGGGAGACTGATCTCTGTAGTCATGAGCTTTTGCAATTACTAATTTTCTTGTGTGATCTAACAGCTCTGGATCCACATCAAAAGATCACCTTGGTAAAGAAGGTGAAGTACCGCGATGCCTTTGTTGAGGCAGCATGGCCACTGGGTAGTGCCATTGAAGTTGCATCAATGCATAGTTAACAGTCCTTGGAGCATCACATGTGATGCGGTGTCGCAACTGCGTAATTGATTCTATCATATGCTTGATGGGTATTCAGCTTCAATATTGGTCACTGACCGAGTCTGTTTTTGCTCTTATTCACTGCCCTGCTTCGGGAGGATTCCGATTTTATCTGAGGATGCAATGGCCATTTTTAAAGAAGCGCAATTTTTTTTCCTTTATTTGGGATTTGATTTATCTTCAATCAGCATTGGGAGATGAAGAATTTATACATGCTAACCGCTCATTTTATTCGGTGTAACGTTGAGGTGAGATTGGCACAAACATTTGATATTCATCCATGTTTCTAGTGATTGTAGTTAAATTGCTCTAGTTCTAGACTTAAAACATTTTGAATTGCTTTTATCATTATATTCATCAAAAATAAGAATCATACTCGCAATGCTAACAAATCCTTTGCCACAATTGTTAAATTGCTCTAAGTACTTGCATCTATCATTATTATATTACATCAAAATAAAATCATACTCAGAATGCCAACAAAATGCTTTACCACAATGTAAACCTATTCTACCGACCTCTGTGAAGTGAGAATACAAACAAACAAATGAATTTTATGGTATTCGATGTCAGAATCTGAAATCATTCCCTCTCCAACTCTCTTCTTATGCTCATGTAATCTTCATCCCCTTCCAACTCTTCTAATCCTCAATCCTCATGCTTTCCTTCTTGAGGGTGCACGGATCACTAGCCAATGTACACAACCAATGAATCTACTCTCCTCTCTAATTCCAAAATGGTAGCATGGTTGAAGTGGAACAGTAATGCTGATTTGAGACATCAGCTTCAGATGTCGATCCCAGTGTTGCCATAGAACCCTGAATTCCTTCAGGGTTCAAGTCCATGAACCAATCCGTCTCTTCTTTCATTCCATCCACCATTTGAAGGTTGCTTATCATGCTCATGGGATTAGCAGCTCTTCCCTGATGATGAATTACTTCAGAAACGTGAGATGGGTTGATCCTTGCACGCTGAATTTGCTCTCCAAATTCGACATCAGATTCGGGAGTCCAGAAACTGTCTGATCTTGCTTCTTCAGTAGAGTTAGATAAGAACTCCATCGTTGTTCCAGAGGATGCTGCTGCTGCAACCTCTCGCTTTTTCTGCATCTTGTCCCAGCTGTTTTTCTTATTGTACAGGCGGCACAAGACCCACTCATCCAGCTGCAAACGCAAACTCTGGTTAGTTTAATGGCTTGCTAAAGTAGAACAATCGTAAACATGAAACAATTTAATAGGAGACATACTCTTTGGCTGCCTTTCTTGTTCGCTGATTGATCGGAATCTATCAGGCGGTATTCGTGCATGATCCAATCAGTCTTGACCCCTTTGGGTGCCTTGCCTTGGTAGAAGACCAGAGCTTTCTTTATCCCAAAAATCTGGCTGCCACTCTCCGGAACCGGCACCGGCACCGGTTTATCGGCCCCGGTGGCCTTCCAGTACCCTCTCCTGGCGGTTCGGTTCGGTCGGGAACCGTTGGGGTACTTCCGGTCCCTCGGCGTGTAGAAATACCACTCTCTGTTCCCATACAAAGCCAACTCTGCTCGCACAAACACACTCAAGATAATTAAATTAGGCAGATAGACAGGAAGAAAGAAAGAAAGACAAAGGACGACAACTTTACGTGTTCGATCGAAATTGCTCACCTGGAAGGTCCCACGGATCGTGCTTGTAGAGGTCGACCTCGGCGATGATGGGGGCAGGGATGCGATGGCCGGCGATCTTCCGGCAGAGGTAGTGCACCACGAGCTCGTCGTCGGTGGGGTGGAAGCGGAACCCCGGCGGCAGGTGCAGCCCGGTCTCGGTGTCGTCGCTGCTCCTCCTCATCGATTTGAGCTGATCTCCAGGGTTTCGATCGGTGGAAGCTGCTGGATTTAAGGCGGTGGTCGTCGTGGTGTGGGCGGCGGCCACTTGGGACACGTGCATGAATGAATACGTTTCCAGTTGGTTCAGGCTCTACATTTCCAGACGAGGTTTGTATTTTGCTGGGACTTTTTGGGTTTTTATGGGTACGTGTCGAACGCATACGCCAGGAGGTGGGAGAGGAGAATGGCATATGCTGCGGATACAAAAGTGGTGGGCCACGGATAGAGTTGTCGTCGCCGGGGTGAGGCATGTGCTGCGGATACAAAACTGGCGGGCTACGGAGAGAGTTGTCGCTGCCGGGGTGATGTCACTCGCTAGGTATTCTTCGATTGTCTATTCTGCACGTGCTGGATTGGAAGTAGATAGGG
This sequence comes from Alpinia galanga, assembly GCA_037177395.1. Lineage (NCBI taxonomy): Eukaryota > Viridiplantae > Streptophyta > Magnoliopsida > Zingiberales > Zingiberaceae > Alpinia > Alpinia galanga. Next base: position 10,881 of record JBAMHZ010363366.1, read on the forward strand.
ATTGCACCTACTAGATTTTGGCGGAGAATGTCAAATTGACTTCCCACGAGCTTTCCTGCGAAGCCATCAAAAGCCTTTATTTGCGCTGAATTTCTAAGTTTTCCAAAATTTTATTTGCAGTGGATAGGCAATGCTTAACCGGCTTTGAATTTCTAGGCTTCGGAACCAAATGGAATCGATTTAGACCGGTTCTGATTCCAAAGTTATTCGATATATGGTATCATAGATGATATTTAAATAGCGTAACGTGAATATAAAAAAAATTTTATATCATGTGATAAAGAAAATATAATTTTATTAAATACTTTGAATTAGAAAATACATTGTAAAAAATAAATATAAATAAAAATATTGATGTGCATATTAAACATTTAAAATTTATTATAATTTACTAAAATATATTTAGAATACTTTGCATTTTCATTTGAATTTGAGCTTATAAATTTATCTATTGCAACGGTGGCTCTATTCTTTTTTTCTATCGCAAACCAATCTAGTAGACACGTTAGCATGCTAAAAGTTTCCATCTTTAAATTAGTTTTTTTTTCATCAATAATCCTATCTCATATTAAAAATGATGATTATGAAGCAACGCTTGAATATTAAACTGTTGGTTCATCTCTTGCAATTGCACTTAAGACTAGATAAAGTTATGAATTTACTCTTTCCCATTCTAGAACATCAAAATTTTCTAGAGTTTGAAAATACTAACTTAAATAAATCTATATTTCATTGGAATTTATTATTGTAAATGATTTTCCTTCCAGCTTTTGTTGTTTCAAACTTTGAAAGAAATTTGATTGCTCTCATTTTGTTTCTTTCTTTTGGCTCTTCCTTCGTCTCCGACTGCTTACTCGCTCTACCTTGTTCGTTAACCTACAAATCAAACAATTCTTGAGGAGAATGCATAATTAACTTCTTTTGATCGTCAACATTTTTCTCAATAAAGTTAGTATAATATTCAAAAAATAATTTAAGTCATCTTTACTTTTACTAGGATCTAGCAATGTTGCTAAGCTATGCACAATTGGTATAGTCTCTCAATATTTTAAAATTTTATCTTCCATACTTGTAACAAATTCACATAATATTATTAGTATGATATTCAATAAATTTAAAAAACATATTAAAAAGTATAGATAGAAATATTGTTGTAGTAGGGTAGTTCATGCTAAAAAAAATTTTTATTGCATTTTTAAAAATTTCCAATAAAGAAATATAATTACTCAAAGTATCTCAATCACAGTTAGTCTATATTAAAGCTTCTGCAGTAATATTGTTGTAAATATGGGTGTAAGTAAATCTTTAAAATGTAACAAAATATTAAACAAATGATATAGAAAAATTTTTATATTTAATTCTGTTAGCAATGACTAATACTTTTCAATTACGATCATATCTTCTTTCACATAATAATTTTTCACATACTTTAAAATTGTCTATTGTAATAGTCATACGTTTATCAAAGGCAGATTTCACACATAAGTTGATAATATGATAAGCACATCTAACACGAAGTAAATTACCTTCTAAAATTAGGTTTAATGAATGTAAGGTATTTAATT
>JBAMHZ010363799.1:0-12443 GCA_037177395.1 Alpinia galanga
AGCTTGCTTTTTCGGTGATAAGTCCTCGAAAGCGTCCTACGCTCTAATACCAATTGTTGGGTTGAAATGATCGTTGCTAGGGGTGAATAGCGTTTGCCCCAAATCGTCGTCGTTTGCTCATTCGTCTTTCTACAATGTCATTAGCACAACGAAATACAATAAAAGCATAAGTCAAACTCATTTACATGGTTCGGAGATGAAGACTCCTACTCTAAGGTGGACGACGCCTGTGAACCTTCGGCGGATCAAGCTCTGGTAACCCTGGCTAAGTTGATGCTCCTTGTCGGTGGAGAAACCTCGCACAAGACCTCGGCGATCACCACGAACACTCACATGACTTGCTTAGATTACTAATAGAGGTTAACCACATCTATTTTGTCATCCATAATCGAGCTCCAAGCCCTCGGTTATATAGGCAATGGTGGAAGCCCCAAACATAAGTTTCCGCCTACCAGTCGACTGTTGTTCCTCACTAGTCGACTGATGATCGACCATTGCAATGCCAACGGCACTCCAACGACTCTATTTCACACTGGATAAGTGGATCAGTTGACTGGTGTCCATCACCAATCGACTACCAGGGCCTCTGTGCCTTGGCCAAGACTAACTAGTCGACTGACCCAGTCGATTGGCATACTTGTCAGTCGACTGCCCAGGCTTAACAAGCCTGAGCACCCACGGCAGTCGACTCCAACTCGACTGCCCTCACCCAGTCGATTGGTAAATCCCACCAATCGACTAACAGTGGGGTAAAACCCCAAACACAAGTATTTGAGCATTCAACTTAACTCATTTCCCTCTCGAGTACATTCACTCAATATTCAACTCACTTGACGCTTCTCCGCAGCCTTGATTATTGCCTTCAAGCCTTCTTCCTTTGGCTCTCGTCCCTCGGATGCATTTGAGCCTCCAACTCGTCTCCCAATGTCATCCTTCATATATTCCTTGAAGTGCACTTCCCTCAGTTGATCCTTGTTGCTTTGTCCACGGTCCCTTGGATGCACCATTCTTCACCGCACTCGTAGCCGTCAAACTGTGTATCCTGTAGTCCTGCATGATTCATATACACATATCAAATATAAAAGAAAACCTAACTTAAATCTTTTACCCAAACATTAAAATCCATGGTCACACCGGACCATCTCAAGGCAAGTTTGCTCCAACAAAGATCATCCTCAAGATATTCATAATATACCTAACTATGCAACAAAGCCTTAAAAAGACTATCACAATTAATTCAATGAGACGACTATCAAAGATTATGCATGGATTCTGTTAATTAAGGTACTATAATTTTATTGATTATAGTGAGATATTTCAAATCGTATATAGGGGATTAAGTCATGGGCCCCCAAATATAGTGCATTTGAGGGATGTTGAGCTTCTAGAGCCAAGCTACCATCCTTTGGAGTCAACTCATTCACTTGATCGATTTTGACTTGGCTACCTAATAACCTAAGTCAAGCCTCACTTGTCTTCATTCCTCGTCCCAATTTAAAGGGGGTAGGGTGAGGTGGACTTGTGATACCAGAGGGATAGTGATTTCATCTTAGGTCTTCATGTTCAACCTATGTGGCTTAATCACAAGTCATCACTCTTACTTACATAAGGACTGAGAACTATATACAATTTTTGCTTGCCATAGACTCTTAAGTTTCTCATACAACTCAAACACTCAAACACCCAAGTTCCTTATACAACTCAACATCTTGAGTCCCTCATACAGCTCAACATATTGAGTTCCTCATACAACTCGGCCCCCCAAGTTCCTCATACCAATTAGAATCCCTAGTTCTTCATGCAACTCAACATCTCGAGTTCCTCATACAACTCTACATCTTGAGTTTTCCATACAACTCAGTCCTTGAGCTTCTCATGTGACTTGGCTCCTAAATTCTTCCATATAGTTTGGCTTTTAGGATATCCAATGTGACTCAATGCTTGTGTTCCAACTTATGTTCTAGAGCTCTTCCTTCTGAGCACTCTAACCTCTTCAAGCTCTTCATTTTTCTTGTAGTCGAGTTATGCATGACCCTCTTAATTATGAGCTATAATTGGGTATGATCCTTGCACAATCTACTCTTTTTGTGACTCATGATTCTTAAGGCTCTATTTGGATGGTGGTGAGGGAAGGTTTATTAATGGAAGAGGAAGGGAAGGAAAAGGAGGGGAAGAAAGGGGAAGGTTAAAACTTACATCCCAAATTAGGGTATAAGGAAATCATCCTTTTCATGGATAAGAAGGTTAAAATTTATCCTTTCTTACCCTTCAATCCTCTTCTCTTATTCCTTTTTAAATAAGGTTTAAAATTTTTCTTTCCTTATTTATCCTTTCCTCACTCCCTCCAAACAAGGTTTTATTTTTCTCATCTTATTTATCCTTGTGTCATCCTATCCCAAACATAGCATAAGACTCAATAACTTCAAAGTTTAGAGTTCACATAAACATAAAAGCAATATATTTAAAGCTAATATCACTTTTGTTCATCCATTACTATTTTACGCTTTTATTAGATATTACATTATCATAATAATGTAGAATTGGAGAGTTTTGCGAAACAATTCTATTCTCTAATATATATTGAAAAAAAAATAAATCAAAAGAGCATCCTAAATCATGTAAATTGTCAAAAATAACCTCCTTTTAAAAAAAAAGTCAAAAGAGTGCGTCCATCAAATGTTTTATATTTAAAATATCTTTTTATTCCAATGCTGTTTGCTATAGTCTATTCAATTTTGTAATAGTGCTATAATAAAGATATTTTTAAAATGAAATATTCAATAAGATGTCCATTTAATAATTTTTATAAAAGGTGCCATCCATTCGCCAAATTTGGAACCCCTTTCTGATTGAATACGTACCTGAGCCACTCGCATTGTATGGTACTGACTTAAAAAATAAGATAAGTATGCTATCATCCATAAGTATAAAAAGTAAATAGTAATAATGTGATTCTTATTTTAATAATAAAGATGTTCATACAAAAATTATGTTTTTATTATACATCCTAATACTCAAGAAATTTTACATAAATAATTTTTTTACCGATGCCTTATAATAAATGTCAACCTACTCTAAATCTTTTTAAAGAGATCCTCACAGATAAAAGAGAGATCAAGAAAGAATGAGAGCGCGAAGGAAGAGCACAAACAAGAGAAAAGATCCGACCACCTAATTAATCACCTGACACGCCCGCAATACGTGGATCTCTAATCTCAACGAAAGTTCTAGCATCAGCTGTACCGGAAAGATCAGGATCCAGTAAATTTACCGAATCGTGGCACTTGTCAATTCACGAGAACATGAAGCGTCGAAATTGAGCGGCACGATTGGAAGCAGGAAATCATTTCCACTGTGTTTTACCTGACACGGGATCGACTTCATTGCCTAAAGCGAGAATGGGATTCCGCGGATCCCGTGAGTTTGAGCCACGAACAAAATTGCAGTCACACCGGACGGGGTTTAGGGCAACTGTGCGAAATATAAAAAGCGGCTAAAAAGCCGATCCAAATTACCACGGGTTCACTTCTGCCCAGTATTAACTTACGTCTCTGTTATTTTCCACTGCCTTCCTTTCGGATTTTTCATTTCGCCGAGCGCCATCGTCTTCCTCAATCATGGCGTCTTCCACTGTCGTCGGATTCATGGGGCTTGACGAGATCGGCTTAGAGATTGCTTCTTTGCTTGCCAAGTCCGGGTTTCGCCTCCAAGCATTCGAGGTTTTTTCTCTCGCTTTTTGATTGCTCCAAATCTATTTTTCTCTTTTCTGTTTTCTTCTTTGAGCAATGGCTCCATTTTTTAAATCATTTTTATTGATGTGGTTTGGTTACTTCATGGTTTCAGATGGTCGAGTCGTCTCTCATGAGTAGGTTCGTGGAGTTGGGTGGTGTGAAGTGCGCAAGCGCAATGGAAGCTGCAATGGGTCAGTGAGTAATATTGTTTTCTATTGCTGGTTTCCCCGAGTTGCACTACCCTGATCTAGATGCTAGAGAAGGGTTATTAACCCTTTTCTAGTGAAGCGACTTGTGAAATATATCAACATGTGTTGCTGTTGAAGCAAGGAAAAACCTGGCCATCCGAAAATGTTTGTTAATTTGGGAGAGAGCACTTCCTCAATATAATCAGCACAATCCCACTCTTGCATGTGAGACTATGGGTGTGGAGCACCTTAACTTCAATGGTCTCCCTCATGCTCATCAATGACTTAAGAGTTTGTCTAAGTGAGTTGTAGCAATTCCATTCAAAATGACTACTCACTTGAGATTGGAATGTAAGCACTCAAAGGATTGTTGCACTCTTCCACGTGGAACAGTGGGTGAGGAGCATCGATCCCCTCATTCTCATTTAAAGGTGCATACAAGGGCACCTTCTTTTCAAGCATTCCAAATTCGATACCATGTTACATAGATTTTCTTTAGTTCTATACTGCCAACCCTTGAAGCCACTGAAGGCTTCCTTGATGACAAAGTCATTTAGCAAGAAATTATTTGGCCATCTATCTCCATTAATGCAATAGCCGTTTCAACATGAATAGCAAAGCTAAATGCTAACCTTATAAACAACGAGGACTATGAGGGGGCATGTTGCATCCAAGTTGGTCCAGCTGATAGTTCCACAATTGTCTAGTTATTTTTTGATGTGAAGAGTTCTACCACACTGTAATTGTTGCAAGCTTCAATTAGCTGTGGCACAAAGTGGACCAAGATGTTGTACATGGGTGCAATAGAAATTCATATTTTATCTAGGAATTTTAATGTGGAGTTGACTTAAATTTCCATTAAATTTCTTTATCAAAAAGTTACACATTGGACTATCAAAATTGATTCATACAATTATGGTTTGAAATCTTGTACCTATGCTGAGTGGCATGGTTGAAATATATCGATTCGACGAATTACCGAAACTTGATACTAGTCAGCACACAATTTACCCTATGTTGTCGTGTCAATTATATCAATGAGCATATATCATTCTGACACCCAACACCCCTTAATGCACTATAAAACACATCAAGATGAATTGAAATAATGTTATTAAAATTGTACTACTCTAGATGGAACATAAAACATGAAGTTAGCTATATAGTTGTGTTTTCTTCTTCTTTTTCATCTTCTTTCTCCTTTCTCCTCTAATTCTCCACTGGCACTATATGTATGGTGCCAAAACAATACCATTTCACTTAAACTTCAACACAGTTCAAAATTTTGAACCTTGCTTACAATGAACATGAAGTTTCAATACAAATACCCAAAAACACAATATAACAAGATATCAATTTGCTAAATAAACAATAGAGAAGAAAGCAAATCCTACTTCATCACAACATCATATTCCTTTGTTGTTCTCCCTTCTCCTCTTTTACTTGCTTGGCACATCTATTGGCACATGACCTGGCCAACATGTCTTGTTCCTAGCTGGGATCGAAACCCTTGCTTGGGACATGATTTTAAACCATGAGGTATACTAGATGTGAATATGTTGATCGAATGCTCTCATTCATGACGATGGAAAATACTGTTATGTGTGGCTTGGTTTATACATAGGTAGTCCTGAATTAGCATCAATAAACTTTACACGATATTCTATGGAAAAGAATTGCAGTGAAGACCGCCAATTTTTGAAACTTTTTAATGGACAATTTTCTCCAAAATACAAATTTATTGTCCCATTAAAAATAACAGTCCGGTGCATGAAGCTCCCACCATATGGGGTCCCGACGAAGAATTTATTGTACGTAGCCTTACCTTGCTTTACAAGAGGCCATTTTGTGGACTCGAACTCATGACCGTCACAAGGTAACAACTTTACTGTTGAGCCAAAGCTCTCCTTTTTATTGTCCCATTAGTTCCTTACAATTATCTATTCATATCTCAATTAGATTCAATAGATATAAAAAAGTTGCATTATTCCTGTATCCATGGTTGGTAATGTAGTTTTTAGTGCAAAGCTAATGAGGGCATGAACTAACTCATCGATGTTATATGTGAACACTTTTTTGTTTCTACAAGTCCTTTTCGTTTACATTCTTGAAGGTTTTCTGATTTATTATCTTTGTCGTAGGTGCTGCATTTTTTATGGTTATGGCTTCTGCAAATGAAATATATGATTTCTTCTGTGGAGAGAATAATCTAGCTAAAGGTTGCATATTCTGTTTCCTGTCGTGGTTCTTTATTAACTTATGTTTGGTATTGGGTCTAACTTGTTTGTATTTGATAGGATTATGCAAACACGCAGTCATTATCTCTCGATCATCACTTTCAGGAAACCACATCCACAAGATACAAAAGCTATTCACAGGTTTTGATGATATGAGATCTTGATAATTCTTTTCATCTAGTGATCCTGTCCTATTTCTTATTTATTTTGTTTCCTGTCATGCAATGTGTATGTTGTGTTCTTTAGGTAAAGCACAAATCCTCATTCTATGTCTTGCAAAAGGTGCCATATACAGTATAAGAATGTTACCAGGTTGTACCTGGGCATGCTTCACTAAGCTAATATGAAAAACTTTATGTACTTTTTATGAGTGCATAGCTAGAAATAGTCTGAAACAGAACTAATTTAACATGTAATGAACTGCTATATTATGTTGGCTGGACTGAGGATTCTTCCTAACAATCCTCATTTTGAAGTTCCTGCTAGTCTGGACGGTGCATAAAATCCTGCACTGCTTGCATATTGTGATTGTGGCTTGGTTTTTGACTTGAAATTAAATCTCAATCATTATCCTCTAGAAAAGTGTAAATTAGGACTGTCTAGTATTGCTGTTTTTTGTTTCCTTTCTTCAAATGTCAAAAACTGCTATTTATGTCTAATTGTCTCTATTTGGTTCAGAAGAGAGAGTAGATGTTGGCTTTATTGATTCCTATATTTTCCATGGAGTTTCTGAGGAGTTGAAGGGGAAAATTATTGTAAGCTTTGCATACCATGTGATATGTCTATTCTGGACTGTCAGCTTTTCCTATTGTTAGTTTGGAGTTATTAGTATCATTCATTATATCTATAGGTTGTTGCATCTGGATGGGAAAGCACAAATGAAAAATCTGGACCCTTTTTCTCTGGTATGTTACCGATGTTGCCTCTTTATGATACTTCTTTTAGGATACCTGACTGTTTAGCACTTGAACAGCTATCAGTGAAAATGTTTACCTTTTTCATGATGAAATTGGTAGTGCAAGGTAAAAATTTTCTTCCTTTACTTTTTGTTCTTTCCAGGCAAAATATTTCTTTTCTCTTTAGATTAGTTAATTATCAGTTTGCAATTTTTGACATAGTTCATGTTACAATTACCTAGTATTGCTTGCCATAAAGTCTTTTTTTGTCTCATCTTGTAGTAAGATTTGGACAGTGAATCGCCTTCTAGAGGGTATTCATTTTGTTGCATGTGTGGAAGCTATATATCTTGGAGTTAGAGCAGGACTACATCCACGAGTTCTCTATGACATTATCTCAAATGCGGCTGGAAGTTCCTGGTAGGCATATCATATTTGGTCATGTTTATTATTTTGGAGTGTATCTTGTATTACCTATTCTACTTTGTTTAGAGTCTTTTGTCTCTGGCATTAAGTATATCAATTGCTGCTTAAATTATTTTTGTATCTTACCATAGGTTCCAAGATAACAACATGTACCTCACTGTAGAATACTCACTATTTCGGGATGGGGCTTATACTTAGCATAATTTTCTTATTATATATTCATGTTCAGTTTGTACCTATCATTTCATTTGTCGCTCTTGGGTATGCTTGTGCATGCATTAGCATGACTTGCAGCTTCGGGTTCCATATAATTTTCTAGACCTTAAAGGATTGAACTAGTCATGTTGGCAAAATGTTATATTGATAGTTAACAATATGCATCTAAGGAAGATTAGAAACTAGTAGATCCTAATATTTGGAAACTAGTTCAAAGGAAATGGTTACATGCCTCCATGGAGTTAACATATATATTGTAGCAAAATAATATATGCCCATGAATTTAGACTGCCTTGCACAACTTTCCATGGCATATCTTAAGCATTAAACTTGTAAAGTACATGAACATGAAGGGAAATACAAGCTAGAAATGGAACTATGAACGTGGTTGCAGGGCCTAGGGTTAGAGCTAAAGGGTAAGGTCATGATCCTGTAGTTGCAAAGCACAAGGAGGGGCAATTAGGAAGTAGTTAGAGGCTATACATTATTGGATCCAGGAGCTGCTATCAATGTTGTCTAGCATTAAGGACCGTAGCACAGAACTTGCAAAATCAAGTAAACATGAGGGAGTTAGTGAGTGGGTAAAGGTGCAAAACAATAACTATAAAATAGAAAGATTATATATATAATTTATTACATTGTATGTATCACTATGAATTTTATTAAAACTAGCATGCTGTAACACTTTAGGGTTTGGAAACACTATATAAATAATATATTTTAGTTGTGCAAAATAAATTTAATGATATCTTTCTAAGCTACTGCAAAAGTACTACAAGCTCAGATGAAAAAGGTTGAAAGTTGTTGCGTTAGGTTGCCATCTAGCATTAAACACAAATAATATTCTATGAATGGATCTATTAGACCATTGTGTTAATGCTAGATCCTTCCATAGAAGGAATGCATTAGAGTCCCATTGCAATGTCTTGGCAAGGACCATTATATCTCCATGAGAACTTAGGTACAATGTTAAATATGTAAGAGTTCTTATACCATAGGCTAGATAATCTCCATAAGAATTAGGTTTTGGTAAGACTTAGATGAGGTAGTATAAATAATTCCACTAAATGAAATAGTTTTAATAGGAGGAGATGCAGATGAACATGTAGAGTAAGAAATGAGAAATATAATAGGGCTTATGGGGCTATAGTTTTGGAATAAAAAATGAAGAAGAAAAAATTATATTGAATTTTGTGATAATATATGAACTTATAATAGGTAATATGTTTTTCAAGAAAAAAGAAGAATGCTAGGTTAGGTTCAAAATTAGGAACTCGCTTATGGTCAGGAAGAACGATAGAAGGATTTAAGAAGATTGTAAGATCATCCATGGAGAAAATTTAAGTATCCAATATAGTTTAGTAGTATTAGATATACACCTCAAACATAATATCAATAGAAGGAAAACTTACACGATTTCTAGAATTAGATGGTGGAAGTTAAAGGACGAGAAGTAAAATATATTTAAGGAGAGAGTAGGAGTATACTTATTAAGAGACATACACGATGACTCAAATATGATACGGGATAAGATGCCATTTAATTTGAAATTGGTGGCTAAGAACGTACTTGGTGAGTCAAAAGAACTTACACTACCAAGTAAAGAATTTAAGTGGTGGAACAAGAAAGTACAGGAGAAAATAAAGAAAAATGATTAGCCTATAAGTTATTATAAATTTGTAAGAACAAAAAAAAACTTAAAAAAGTATGCAATAGTCAAGAAAGAGGCTAAGAAAGTGTGACTGAAGCTAAAAATGAAACTTTTGAACAGTTATATTGAAAATTAGATTAAAAAAAAGAGAAAGAAGACATTTATAGAATAGCTAAAGTGAGAAAAAAGAAGACGAAGGATCTTAACTAAATAAGATGTATTAAAGATGAATGCAATAAGATACTAGTAATAATGGAGAAATAAAAGAGCGATGGAAGAGATATTTTTATCAACTTTTTAATGAAAGTTTAGGTGACGAACTTAACTTAGGTAATTTAAGTAGGTCAAATGAATATAGAAATTTAAATTTTTATTGTAAAATTTAAATTTCAGAAGTAGAACAAGTTTTAAATGGGATGTAAAATAGAAAAATCATTGGACCAGATAATATTCCAATAAAGGTATGGAAGTGCTTAGAAAAATAAGGTATTGAATAACTTATAAAATTATTTAACACGATATTGAAAATAAAAAATGTCTAATCAATGAAGGGTAAGTATTTTAATTCCCTTATATAATAATAAAAGGGACGTATAAAATTGTGCAAACTATAGGGGTATTAAACTAATGAGTTATACTATAAAATTTTGAGAAAAAGTAATAGAAAAAAGATTAAGAAAGGAGATCACAGTTACCGAAAGTCAATTTGGGTTTATACATAGAAGATCGACAATAGAAGTTATACTTCTTCTCAGGCAACTAATTGAAAAGTATCGAAAGCAAAAGTAAGACTTACATATGATATTCATTGATTTAGAAAAAAAACTTATGATAGAGTTCCAATAGAAATTATATGGAGAATTCTAGAAAAAAGAGATGTTAGTGTAATATATATTGAACTAATTAAGGATATATATGAAGAAGTACCGACTAAAGTGAAGGCTTTAGGTGAATTAACTGAAGCATTTTCAATAAAATAGGGTTACATCAATGATTAACTCTAAGTCTCTATCTTTTTACACTACCCATAGACGAATTCACTGGACATATTCAAGATATAATATCGTAGTGCATGTAATTTACAGATGATATTGTTTTGGTAAATGAGATACGTGAATGAGTAAATGTTAAATTAGAAGTGAAAGATTTTAAGCTTAGTAAAGTAAAGACTGAATATATAAAATTTAAGTTTAGTAATATTAGACATAATAAGACGATTGTTAAAATAGAAGACGACGAGTTATCTGAAACTGAGAACTTTAAGTATTTAGGATTATTTTTGCAAGACGATGGACGAATTGAGAGAGATGTTTTACACAGAATACAAACAGGATAGTTAAAATGAAGGAGAGTATTGGATGTTTTATGTGATCGTAAAGTGCCTCTAAAAATTAAAGGAAAGTTCTACAAAACAACGATTAATCATGCTATGTTATATAGAGCTGAATGTTATATTACGACTCGAGCACAACATAAACAAAATGTACTCTAAAAATTACTATTTTGAAGCCTTTTCCACTGAGGATCTGAACTCGCTATCAGGATGCGAACAATGGTTAACTCCTTTTTTATATTTATGACAAGATAATGAATTATAATTTTATTCTACAAAGCGATAAAAGATTTAATAAAAAATTGCAACAATTAAAAAAATAATAAAAAGAGTTGAAGAACAAAAGAATATTGGTAGTAATATGTACTCGTGATCAGGACTATTTTAAAATTATAGAAGTATATTTTATTTGAAACACTTTTTTTTTTGTTTGCCTTCATTCTTTTATATAGAAAATATTATGATAAATTTCAGCACCGGGATAAAAAAGACTGTTTTGAGCTTTAAAATGCACTCTAACAATTTTCAATTTTACATGACATTTTAAAAGAAAGAAAAAAGGTAAGCATACAATCAAATTTGACAGTTTGCCAAATAGTACATCTAACTTACCAACAATCCAAAAGGCAGAGCCTATTTTGATATTTATCAAAATTCAAATTTGTTGTATAAAATACCCTTTTGCCTTTGCTTTCTACTAGTTCAAACTAAAGCACCAAATTGCTCTTCACTTAAGCTGACCGTACTGAATTAAATAATAGCAAGGATTTCGGTGCACAGTACAACGACAAGACAAGACAAGGCGTTTGAAACATGTACTATGTAAATACAATTCAATTCTTTATTAGAATATATATATTCAAAGTTGAATATAAAAAAATCTATAGTTTAAATTACGATTTTAACATTGAATAATTTTATAAGAATGACACGATTATAAAGTTAAACTTTATTATCAAATCATAAGTGTTTTCTAAATTTATCCTTGGTAGATGATGAATATTTCGTAAGAAATATATGGAATTAAATCGGTCACCCCTAGAACTGAACTAATCGAGAGGAAGATTTAAAAATCTAATACTAAATAATAATAATAAGGAGCTAAAATATTTAGTTCTTTTAGCAAATAGTTTTATCCAAAACTAAGTGATACCCCAAGAGCATATCCAAAACAGTATTAATCATCCTTTGTAATTCTGACAATATCATATAGATGTCGTATCAAAAATAAAAAATTTCATTTATCTTTTTGTTATCAATAATTTTTTTATGGATCTTTCTTTCTTATAAAATATTTATTAAATATAATATAAAATAATTAAATGTATCATAATTAATAAATTATTTTTTTTAATAATCACGATCAAAGCATACTCAAATATGCTCAATCAAGTTGACTCATAACTGTTGATATGGTTGACTATCACATATCTCTTATTTTTTAAAAAATATATTCTTGTTTTTTTTTACCATTCAACAATAACTTTACTCATTTTTAATTAATTTAATTATTTTTTTTCACAAACAAATAAAACTTACATTTATAAAATTATTTTTATTAAAAAAATTTATAAAACAAAACAGGAAGGAAGGAAGGAATAGAGAGTTGCTCTCGGGCCTTTAATAAAAAAACTCCCTCAGCGTTCCTTTGCAGATCAGCAACAATAGGAGCTCAAGCAAAAGACGTGTGTGTCAAATTGATATTGTTACATTTTTAAATTGTCCATTAGTTTATCCATGATTTTTTTTCCTTCACATTTCCTCT